>JAOTJB010001832.1:0-11915 GCA_027123815.1 Erythroxylum minutifolium | reverse complement strand
ATTAGAAATTTATATGAAAAGTTAATAAGTTAACAAGTTAAAAGTTATTGTTAAAATTATGAACTACATTAATTACAAATTTTTAACTTACTTAAATTATTTATTAATTTTTTAATAAATAATTATTTTTTTGTGGTGGGCGGGCCACGGGCCACGGACCGGGCCGGTCAGACACTTGGCCCGTGGCCCAGCCCATAGGGGGCCGGGCTCATTTTGATAAGCCTACTCCCTCGAAAGGTTGTGGTGGGGACAACTTCTCTATAATTCTTTAAATCTCTCTCAGGCTTCATACAGGGACTCCCCATCACTCTACTAAAAATGTATGATGTCCTTTATAATCCCTGTCATCTTGGTCAATGAAAAATATTTAGCGAGGAATGCTTGGACTAGCTGCTCACAAGTAGTGATTTCCCTGAATGTAATGAACTGTACCATGCCTTAAAGTGAAAAAGAATAGTCACAACTTTAGAGCATTGTCGGACATCCCATTAAATCCGAAAGTGTCACAAATCTCTAAAAAATTTGCAATATAGGCATTTAGATCTTCATTGGATAGACCATAAAATTGCACACTATTATGATATATGCTGAAGAGTGCTGGCTTGATCTTGCAATTATTAACTTGAATCGCTAGCCTCGCAACTCCTTGAGCACGAAATCCTGGCCTCATAAGTTCCATTAGTGTCCTCTCATTTCCTTTTTACTCTCCTTCTTTAGCCATATTTCTTTGTATAATATCTCGACGCTTCGCTCTTCTTAACTCTCATTTGTGTCTTGTGATATCAGATAACTCTTAGTCGTTAAACTTTGTCGATCTTTGCGTGCACTCTTAAATCAAAGTAATCTAAACTAAAAAAGATGCTAAACAAACAATCTCTGACAACGGCGCCAAAAACTTATTGATTAGAAAACAACTCCTAATTTTACTCTCAAAATTGCAAGTATACGGGTTGTGACTTGTAATAATAAGTAGATATCGGTCCCATAAGGATTGTGCTTAGGGACCACTTAATTCAGATTAATTTTTGTTTAAGAACCAAATTTTTTATAGAATTAAACTGAAAAATTAAATTAAATTAAACAACATACAAAACTCAATTGACAACTCAAAAATGCAGAAACTTGGAATTCAAGATTTTCACAACTAAAGATCACTCTTTCCGTATCTTGCTTCCCTCATATTTTGTTAATTGAATTGTGTTTCACCTAAGATGTCCTAATGTATTCACTACCCTCTCTGAAGGTGTAATTAATTGTCCCTAGCCAAATTAAATGGAGATGATTAAGCAATCTCTCCATCTACAAAATCAATCCACCAATTCAACTAATTATGAAGTTATCCTATGGGTGATCAATTTAATTAGCCGAGATCTCTCTTCTAACTAATAAATTAACTTAATGAATGTAGGTCTATAGAATACCAACTCTCATTGTACAACTCTACACAAATAACCCAACTCAATCTCTAAATGAATTACAAGGTATATATATTTAACATTCATCAAAAACATCTATCATTCAAATCAACAAAATAGGAGTTTAACAAGAAGTTCAAAAGTAATCTCTACAATTAAATTAGCCACTCATAATGTCTATAACATCCCCAACAATCAAATAATCCATCATATAAGTGCTAGAAGAGAAAAAACGAAAGAAACCTAAATAAATCAAACTCCTCCTTTTCTTGGCCCGAATATAGAAAATCCAGCGTTGATATGCTCTTTTCCCAATTGTAAATGAAAAACCTTGAATCTTTACCTCTCCCGAAGCTCTAAACCTGCATTTTTACTCAAGGAGGCAAGTCTCACACGAAGCCCCTCCATCCATAAGGGTTTATAACCTTATATAGTCATGGAAACCTAAAAGAATAAGTGAACCCCACATGTATCCTTGGGTTAAACGTCCCACGATCATAGGAATTGGTATGAAACCCATGATCATGGGTTCTTGCATTATAACTCCTCCTCTTCTCTTCTCCTCTCTTGATCTTTAGCTCAATGAAAAAGATTTCTACCTCCATTCCTACATCAAAATAATCAATGCTTACCCTAAATCAATATCAAACATAAAAGAACACAATGAAGATCAAACTAAATAAAAACATACAAAATAAATCCTAAAATACAACAGTAATAATCTATTATGTAAGAAACACATACCAAATATTTAAAAAAACACACAAATGTACAACTATCAGCTATGTCGTTTCTAACGATTCAGTACCGTCATACATATCACATTCAAGATGTAGCTATGGGTAGTCATACAAATGATTCAATAGAGCATTAAAGCCATCATTATGCAAATACCCAATCAATCTATACAAAATAACGTAACAATCTGAAAAGTGAGTAGAAAATGATACACAACACTATATGCTTAATGTACTCCTTAGCCTCGATTCTACCTCCGAATCCACATCAGGTGATTTAGCCTTCCATCTCCATCTTCAAACTCCAATAATCAACCTTTTTATCCTCCATTTATATTGAAAAATGAAGAGAGAATCGAGGAGAATAGCTGCTATCCACAACCGAAGATGACCAGTTGCTCTTTTCTTTCTTTCTTTCATGAGTAGTCCACAGTCTCCAGTTACTCACCCTTTTTTTCCATTCTTTTTCTAGCTCCTTTCTTTGTTCAATAGCTATAATTTTTGTTCCTTCTTCAACCCTCCCAGCATGTTTATCATAAAGAAGAATGGCTGCTGTCCAAGTCTGTCTCCATTTTGAAAACCGCAGAGAAATGATGAAGAAGATTCTTTCTCCCTTACTCTTAGTTACTCACTTCCTTCTTTTCTCACTCTACTGCTTTCTTCTCTCACTATTCACTAATTTGACAAATTAATATGTTGGCCACCTTCACTGTTCACGCAACTTTCTTTCTTCTCTGCCTCACAGTCGACCTTCACACACTATCCACTCTCCACTTATGTTTTTCTCTCCTATTTTTTAGCACTCCACCTGTAGACACCTCCTCCTTCTTTTACCTATTTTATAGCTCCTTTAAAGACTCATGAGGCAACTACGTTAAAAATTAGATAAAACGGATAGGTGTTGCATTTTCACTTCGACCTCCCTTTCTAGCTCTCCCAAATTTTTATTCTTCCACCTTTTTGCAACACTCACATACTCACGTTCTTTTGCTCAGACTAACGCCTCAATATATCTTTGTTTTTTTATAATTTAAACATGAAATAATAGCTGTAACTCACGTGATACACGCTCAGCCCATCCAATCCATGCAACCATGAGTAAGAGCCATCCAAATGTGTAGCTATCAAATTTTGTTTTATTATCCCAGATTTTTCATGCTATAGTCGACACCATTTCAGCTTTGTCCTCTTGCTAGCCATCTTCATGTCACACTTGTTTATTTTTCCAGCCCCTCTTCATGTCACACACATGTATTTTTTATGCTATAAATGTTAATGGAGTTAAAATACTGCATAGCCATGGGTTACAATGTAGTATTCTTCTTTGTGTTTCCAGCATATGTCTCATCTTTCTTAGCATTTAATTGTCTTCTCTTGCTTTCGGTCTTCTTCTTCTTCATGCTTCATGAATCAATAGGATATGGAAATTGAAAAGATGGCTTGAATGGACATGCTTTCGGGTCACTTTAGCTGCTTCACTTTCGAAATGTACCTAAAATTAAATATGAGCTAAAGTGAGTATCCTAAGCATTTCTAAGACATTAATCACTAAGTATAGTATATCAAATGGATCAACATTTAAACATATATCAACTTCCCCCACACTTAGTGTAATAACCTGTTTTTCCATACCAAGGGTTAGGAAATAGGATCTTAGACCATGGTACATGAGAAATAGAATTGAGAAATTATAAGGTGCATTGCAGTCATATGCATATTATTAGTATACACACATGAATTATGATTTCGTACACATTGCAAAGGCTATATATGCACTTAATTGACATATTCCAGGGTATGAACGATTTAAAATGGTTATGATGTGAATTGTGAATTTTTAAGTCTTGAAAATTGGTTGATGGATTATAATTGGTGATATAGAATTTATTTGTTACAATTGGGAGATTTATGAATGTATGTGTATTTTTGGACTAGGAAAAATGCCAAGTGACAAGACAAATTGATTCACAGTAGTAGAAATAAGTGACACATGGCATTAGTATTAATTAACAGGTGGCATAGATAATTGGTGACAAATTTCTTAGAGATTTAATGACAATTGGCTTAGAGATTGAGAGACAAATGGACTAAGCAATTAAGTGATTTTTAGTATCATAAGAAAAAAAGACATATGGCAAGTGCCATGACACTCACCATGTAATTAACCCATATGATACTCATATACTAAAAGATCATCTTTGTCTTTCACTTTTGCTACATGCTCTTATTTTTTTCTTCTTTCTTGTTTCCATTTACAACCTTCTCACCAACCCTTACCATGTTGAGTTTTTGTTAAAATCTTACACTTGTCACTCTAACAAAACTTTGTTATCTTCTTCTAGTTGATGAAAACCTAACCTTTTCCTGCTTGAAATGTTGATGATTGTGTGAGCTTGGAGGGGCTAGATTAACCCACGATTTAAAAGGTTAACCCATGATTTGAAGAGCTTTAGAGTTGAATAAATAAGTAACATATTGTTCTTCATGCCTTGATTAATAGAAACGTATATGATGATAGTTTAAGGATGGATTAATAGTGAACAAGGTGTATGATGTGTGTGCTGCAACAATGATGAAGAAATGTATAGGTTTGTGTTCTGTTTTTGTATAAATGATAAAAAATACTTTATGAATTGTTTCGTGGATGATTTTAAGATGGAAATGAGGTGAAAATGATGAGGAAATGAAGTCTAAATGATGATATATGAAGAAGACGTATTGGATGTAAAGGTTTAAATATGGAAAAATTTAAAGGAGATGGGTGATGAAATTTTCGAATGGCATAACCCACGATCATGGGAATGCCTCCACTATTGTAGAAAGGGCATTGGACGTGAGTTCTTCTCTTTTGAGTGAGTGTTGAACCAACTAATGATAAGTTACTTTACTTTGATGCATTTAGAGTTAAATGAGGCTTGAAATGAACCTAGTTGGATGATGGATTAGTTGATAAAGTGGTTAATATGTTTAGATTGATAATTGTTGTTATAACTTAAGAATGGATTATTGATAACACTGTATCAAAATCTGGAAATTTAAAGTTGTTAAAGGAATGAAAGTATTCTTATGATTATAAATGTGATCTAAAGGATATGAGTAAGGTGAATTAGGTATGAATGAATGAGAATTTGGATATTGTGTGATTAGATAATGCTAGAAAAGGAATGATGAATGTATAATTGATGAACTTAGAATAATCAAGTTTCTTTGAGGTGTAAAACTAATTGTAAACTAGACATATACAAGCTAAAATGGTTTGAATGATCATGACTTGTGATTAAGGATACAAACCTAGAAATAGTTAACTGAGCATGCATTGTACATGACATATATATTTATGATTGGATACTTATATTATTGAGCAATTGGTAATGCGTGTATTGCGTGATTTGGATGCACAAGTCAAACGCTAACATCCAGATATTGTCGGTTTGTCAAGGCAATAGCTATCTGAAGCTTATTGTGAGTTAACCTAGATGTTTTCTCGCTAAGATTGATTTTTTTGTTTTAAATTTCTGTTATTGAACTAATAATGATGTGATTGAGATAATTCCAGACACTTATGATCTGAGGAGTTTGATAACTGAGATTGTATTGGGAGTGTTCCTAATTGAATGTGAATAAAAAAAACTATGTGTACTCAACAAAAATGTTGAATGCCAGACTTAGAACCGATGAATATGTGAAAATGAATATATGTAATGAATAAAAGTGATTAATTGCATATAATGAGAAATGATGCATTTCATCATATTGATATGCATGATCAGATAAAGGAGTTATGACCAGAGTGATTAGTGAAAAAGAGCTTAAAGCTTAGAAATGCACATAAAGAGCCATAGGCTCAGTATATGAATGAGCCTGGTATCCACAATAGGTGCGGGATAGTTATTAATGAGCCCGATATCCACAATGGATACGGGATAGTATAAAGATGCTCGATCATAACAAAGTAACAATGAAAGTGGAGTCATATGTGAGGAGTTTAGATAGAATGTTCTTGTTTAGTTCCTCATTTCATGTAGAACATGTTGTAAAGAGTAGTAAACTCTCATATGTTTTTGATACTGTATATATGGATTATGAAGTGAAATGCTACAATGTAAACTATGCTTTATAAATGGAATGAGGAGTTGAGCTTTGAATAATTGTGTTAAATGTATGATGTCATATTAAGTGAATGTGACTGTTCTAAACTTGCCATTTTCATAGGATATGTTCTCGAATGTCCTCTGGATATTCAGATATGTGCCCCATAAAGGTAGGGTATTACATTTAGCTTTTGACCGTTCTCGGGCAAATCTTCAAATCAAAATCACAAACCAAAATTTTTATTCATTTGTCATATTTCTTAAGAATAGATAACCATAAGTAAAGCTGAATGACTTTCAAAACCTATAGCAAATATTCAACATTCAAGCTTATAGTCATGATCAATCAATATTCACCACCCTTAGAAACTAAGTAATCTAGAGGTAGACTTGGATAAAAAGTGCTTAAACAAGATATTTCCATGGGTAAACTCAAACACCATTTATGATCACAACAATCCATAACTTTACATGTTATTTCATTTTTTCATCACTAAAATTCACATTCATAATCATGAATCAAAGGACTTTTTAGGGTTATAATGTGGGCTAAGGTAAGGTGAGATGCATTTTGGATAATGTAGTTTGAAATCCATTAAGCTAGCGGAGCGAAGTAACACTTAATGAAAAATCACACGCACAAGTTAGCATTTATCCACAACTGGGTACCGTCAGTTATGAATAATGCACCAATTATATTTCATAACTCAATTTAGCTCTCATATCAACAATATGAACATAACATAATGAAATGCTCCATCTAATATAACATCCTCTTCATATTCCATATACTCAAACACCCAACTAATACAACTTAAGGCGCATAAACTATTAATTAATTACTTTTCATAACAATTGCATTGCCTCCTTCATACTTTTTAATTAAACATTTTTTCTTTTCTTTTTTTAAATATAAAATTGAAATAAGCTACATCAATATAGGATTCATAACATGACATTTTAACAAATTTAACCAACCCACATGTAAGCATATCCCCACACTTAGACTTTTACACAAAACTGTTGATTTTGTTGTGTTGATTTTGAAGCTGATAGAAATCGTCCACTAATTTGGGTAGATCCTTTATGAATACTGGTAAGGCATTAGTTGATGTGTTTGAAGGAAAACTTGTGTTGAGAATTGGTGATGATTAGGTTGAATTTAATATGTCAAAATCTTTGAAGAAACCGATAGGTGGTAATGTATGTATGAAAATTGATGTTATGGATGAGTGTGTGAAGGAGGTTGAAGAGGAAGTTGATGAAGTCAATAAAGTGCACAGATATGAGAGTGTCAAAGAAGAAAAATTATGTGAGGAAGTTGATCTAGAGAAGCTGGAGAGAACAGATACACCCACACCACCTTCCATTGTTAAGACCCCCACTTTAGAGCTTAAACCTTTACCTTCCCACTTGAGATACAACTTTTAAGGTAAGAACCATACTTTACCCATCATTATCTCTAACCAATTAGATTGTGATCAAGAAGAGAAAGTGGTGGAGACCATTAAGAACAGGATGAGAGCCACGAGGTGCACAATTTATGATATTAGGGGGATTAGCCCCAATGTGGTAATACATATGATTAACCTAGAAGAAGGATGTAAAACAATGAGGGAAAGACATAGAAGGTTACATCCAAACATGCAAGAGGTTATGAAGAAGGAGGTAGTGAAGCTTTTGGATGTGGGGATTATTTACCCCATTTCAGATAGTGAGTAGGTGAGTCTAGTGCAAAGTGTGCCTAAGAAGGGTGGCATGACAGTGATAGAGAATGAACATGGTGAAAGATTTCTACTAGAACCATTATAGGTTAGCGAGTGTGTATTGATTATAGGAAGCTAAATTTAGCCACCAAGAAAGACCATTTCCCTTTACCTTTTGTAGACCAAATGATTGAGAGGGTGGCTAGCCATGCATTTTATTATTTTCTTGATGGATATCAGGGTACAATAAAGTGTTTATATACCCGAAAGACCAAGATAATACCACTTTCACCTATCCTTATTAGAATTTCACTTATCAGAGGATACCTTTTGGTTTATGAAATACACCTGCCATATTCCATAGGTGCATGATGGCCATATTGGCGGACATGAATGAGAGCTTCATGGAAGTATTTATGGATGACTTCTCTGTCTTTAGAGATTCTTTTGATCATTGCTTGTTTAATTTAGACAAAGTGCTTCAAAGATGTAAGGAGTCTCATCTAGTCTTAAACTGGGAGAAGTGTCATTTCATGGTCCAAGAGGGAATTGTATTAGGCCATAAAATCTCATATAAGGGGATTGAAGTGGATCGAACTAAGACCGAAGTGATTGAAAAGCTACCACCTCCTACTAACATCAAGGGTATCCAAGCTTTCCTTAGTCATGTAGGGTTCTATAGACAGTTCATCAAGGATTTTTCTATTATTGCTAAACCCTTGACTCATTTATTAGTTAAAGATGTGCCTTTTTTGTTTAATGATGATTGTTTGGATTCTTTTAACAGGTTGAAGAAGGCACTTACAACAGCACCCATTTTAATATCGCTAGATTGGTCTTTTCCCTTTGAAATTATATGTGATGCAAGTGACTATGCTATTGGTTGTGTACTTGGACAGCAGAAGGAGAAGAGGTTGCATGCTATCCATTATGTAAGCAAGACCTTGACGGGAGCACAACTAAACTACACCACTATTGAGAAGGAATTGCTTACAATGCTATTTGCATGTGAAAAATTTTGTTATTATCTTTTAAGCTCACAAGTTATTGTTTTTACAGACCATGCAACGTTACGTTATCTCTTTTCAAAGAAGTATACCAAGGCTAGGCTCATTCGATGGGTGCTTTTGCTCCAAGAATTCATCATTGAGATTAAAGACAAGAAGAGAGCAGAAAATGTTGTAATAGACTACCTATCATGACTTGAAGGGGAACACCATGAAGAAGAATCAAAAATTGAGGAGAGCTTTCCTGATGAGGCTTTAATGATGGTAGACAATCCTTTAGTTCTTGGTTTGCAGATATGCAAACTACCTCTCAGGTGGTATCTTCCTTTTGATCTCTCGTATCAACAAAGGAAACGCTTCTTATTTCAATGTTCTCCTTATATTTGGGACGAACCTATTCTTTATAAATACGTGATGACAATATGATTCATAGGTGTGTCCCTAAAGATGAAATGCTTGAAATTTTAATGCAATGTCATAGCTCACTTTATGTAGGGCATTATAGAGCTAACAAGACTGCTGCTCGAATCTTAGAGTGCGGATTCTATTGGCCAACCTTGTTTAAGGATGCTTATGATTTTATGCTGAAGTGTGATACGTGTTAAAGAGTGACAATATATCAAAGAGGGATGAGATGTCAGTTTCAAACATCATAGAGGTGGAGATATTCTATATGTGGGGCTTGGATTTCATAGGACCATTTCCATTCTCCTTAGGTAACACTTATATATTAGTTAGGGTTGATTATGTTTCTAGGTGGATTGCCATAGCTACTCCAACTAATGATGGCAAGGTGGTTCAAAAGTTTATTAAGAAGATCTTTACTATATTTGGGGTGCCTAAAGTGATTATAAGTGATGGAGGGAGCCATCTTTGCAACAAACCATTTGAGGCTCTTCTGAGAAGATAGAATGTTTATCATAGATTGGCTACCCCTACCACCCCCAAACTAGTGGCCAAGTGGAGGTGGTGAATAGAGAGTTGAAGAAGCTTTTAGAGAAGGTAGTGAGCACTTCAAGAAAGGATTGGGCTTTGAAGCTAAACAACACTTTATGGGCTTACAGGACAGCTTTCAAAACACCCATAAGTACCACACCATATCGACTTATGTATGGTAAGACTTGCCATTTACCATTGGAGTTGGAGCATCGAGCTTATTGGGCCATTAGGAAGCTGAACATGGAATGGAAGCTAGCAAATGAGAAGAGATTGTTACAACTTGATGAATTAGAAGAGTTGAGATTTGAAGTTTATGAAAATGCTAAGTTAAACAAAGAAAGAGCAAAAAAGTGACATGATGCTCACATTTAAAAGAAGGAGTTTAAGAATGGAGATTTGGTGCTTTTATTCAATTCACGACTTCGGTTATTTCCTAGAAAGCTCAAGTCAAGATGAAATGGACCCTTTAAGATCCTTCAAATGTTTCCCATAGAGCTTTGGAGTTGGAAAATGACAAGGGTAAAGCATTCAAGGTTAATGAGCATAGATGCAAGCCATACTATGGAGGGATATATTCACAAGAAAGGGAAGTCATCTCTTTCCTTTTGTCTACTCTTCCATGAAGGCATATGGAATGGTCAAGCTAATGACCTTAACTTAGCTTGTTTATCTTTGTTTTGTTTGTCTTTGTTTACTTTTTTGTTTGATTTATTTGGTTGTGATTTTGTTTGGTCTGAGTTTGCTTGGTGTTTATTTGGATTTTGTTTGAGTTTTAACTTATTTTCTCTTCAAATTTCTTATTGGTTAGGTGATTTTGATGTGTTTGCAGGTTGTTTAAATGTTGAGAATACATGCTAAGCTTAGAAGAGGTCTAAGAAGTTGAAAAAGTTGGAGTAACCCACGATCGTGGGAATGTGTGTTTTTTCCACGGCTATGGGAAGGCTCTACAAATCCTTCTAGAGCCTTAACTCACGATTGTGGAATGAGGTTGTTTCCCATGACTGTGGGAAGGCTCTCCATAAAGTTTCTAGAGCCTTAACCCACAATCGTGGGAATGATAGGGATTCCCACGATCTTGGGATCCCCCATCTGAAAAATTTTAAACTCCCCCTTCTTTCTTCTTTCTTCTTTCTTCCCTTCTTCACATTCTCTCTCTAAAAACATGACACCCACTCTCCCAACCTCTCATATCCTTCATCTTTCACCCAAATATTAGTATTTTCTTCACTTCTTCCATCATTTTTTTACTCCTTTACACTTATTTCACATTAATCATTCAAGAATATAAGGATTTGGTAAGTTTTTTCTCTCTTTCTCTCTCAAAAACTTACTCACCTCTCTATTGCTTCGATGGCTCCAAAGAAACTTGTAGCTTGGAAACTAAATGACCAACTGCACCTTCAAGTCTCTGGAGAAGGTAAACCAGATATGGTGGCCACTTTTCATACCCCATTCCTTTTTTTTTCAGAAAAAGAATGTATGCGATTCAGGACTTTAAGGATAAAGAATTAATCCTCCTAGGTACTTTGATTTTGAACTATTAGAAACTCTAGGATTAAGGCGTAATATTGAACGATTGGCTATGAATATTGGTTGGGATCATTTGATTCGTTGTGATGTTTCGATATACCCCATGATGACTGTAGAATTTTTCACCACTATGCGCTACAATCTTAAAATGGATACATTCTAGTTTAGGATAGGTGGCCATGCTTATAAACTTGATTTGTTGGGCCCCAAATTGTTTTATTAATTTTATTAAGCATGATTTAAATAAATTTTGTGGTCTTGTTAGATAAACTATTTTATTTGGAGTTTAATTATTATGTTAAGTTGGGAGGATTTATTTCTTGGATTGATGGAATTAAAGCATTAATATTGTGAGGTGATATAAGGGCATTTTTGGAAGATCACTTAAGGTTAAAAGATATAGGGCATTAAATGGAAGGGCAAATTGGAAATTTCACACTCATTAAAGGTATAAAAAGAGAAGAAGTAATGGTAGTCTTGAATGTGAGTG
>JAOTJB010001763.1:0-11921 GCA_027123815.1 Erythroxylum minutifolium | reverse complement strand
CCTTATGATTTATAAAGAAAACTACTTTGCTACTAACAAACTACCTAATGATTTACACACTGAGGTTCAAAATATTTTGCAGGGTTACGAGGATATATTCCTTAAGAAGATCACAAAAGGGCTTCCACCCTTTTGAGGAATCGAGCACCAAATCAATTTCCTACCTAGTTCGAGGATTTCCAACTGATCAACGTTAAGATAATGAACTCTGTGACAAAGATCTATTAGATTCGAGGATGATTCCTTCTAAGGAAGGTGGGAATGATATGAATCAAGGGTCTAATGATGTGGCATCCACTTGTGGGTATTGTTGGGCCTATGACAAGGGCTAGGACCAAAAGGATGCAAAGGGCTTTGAATAATTTAATTAAAGAAGCCCATTCGCAAGCCTAAGTCTTAGTTGCTTCAATTAAGGAGTCCAAGCAAGTCCACTTAATAAGTCTTGGAGAAGTTGGGCCAACTTAACTTGACAAATAAGGGCTATGGCCAAATTTACTATTAGTAGGTTTCTTTCTTTGTAGGGGACAATTAACCAAATCCTATAAGGTCTCTTGTTTCCTAAAAGTTAGTTTCTTAGTAGGTTAAGTTATTTAAGATTAGTAGGTTTCCTTAACCAAATCCTATAAGATCTTTTGTTTCCTAAAAGTTAGTTTCCTAGTAGGTTAAGTAATAGGTTTAAGGTAATTTCTTTTCCTTAATTTTTGGTCAACCCTCTCCTATATAGAGGGAGGTTCAGCTATCACTAGCGAACACAATTTTATAACATTTTTTGTGAGGTTTATCCTTATTATTATTCTTGTTGAATAATTAAAACATATTGCACAATTTTCATGCTTTGTATACCACTTATCTAATTGATTTTGTTTTGTCAATTAGTGGCGTCTTTATTTGTTGTTCTTCTTTCAATCTTGTGTCGTTTAATTCATAATTTGCTTGAATTTGGTTATGCATGTTATTGAAGGTTGGGTTACAAATCTCTTGAAACAAACTTTGTTCTTCTCTTCTTGTTCGAATCTTCTTCTTAGTTGAAGATCAAGTGGTGAATCAAGAAAAGTCTTGGGTAAGCTTTTATCTTCCACAATGTCATATCAATTTGGTATCAGAGCCTAGTTATCTTGATTCATGTTATGTGAATAATTTCTTGCTTCTTAAATTTGCATTCTTGGAGTTCTTAATCAATCTTGAATTGTTTCTTGGTTGATTTCTTTTGTGTCAAGAATTTCGTCTTTAAATGTTTCCAACTTTCTGTCCAAATTTAATTACGTGGCAATTTTCTTTAGGTAGCTTCGTTTACTTTTGCTTTCTAAAAAAAGAAAAAAAAGAAAAAAAGTTGTGCTCTTAGAAAGTTTCCTTTTGTGAAGTTGTTTTCAGAAACTAAGTTTCGTAACTGTGAAAGGCATTACCGATTTGGAAGGTACTTTACTTGTAAGGAAAGAAATCTTACTTGCCTATTTCTTTTGTTTCCATATTGGTAGGAAGGTCAGTATTGCTGAAATTGGCTACTTTTAGTCAATCCTATTTGCATTATAAATTGTTTCCCTTTTAGGTGTTATAGCTTAAAATAGCCATATTTTTTTAATTGTAAGGAATTTGAGAACGTGTTGTACATCAATTTGATAGTACACAATGAGATCTTTTGATTAACACCCACATTGCATATTTCTACTCCTCAAAAAATTACCAAAATACCCTTACCTAAAATTGTGCCAATTTATTACGTATTCTTATCTATTTTCTTGTTTTAGATTGTAGTTGCAAGTTATACTTAAGCCATTTTTATTCTTTGACCTCCTAACTTGTTTTCTCCGTGCTACTTTGCATGAGCATTAGCATTTATTATTTATTACACTCAAGAAGATAATAAGGAAAGAGTGGCAAAAGTCCGGGTTTTTATTTTACATTTGGTTGTAAAAGCCTATTGAAGAGTGAAACACTTGGGTTGAGAGTTGTAGGTTATACACAAGGGAGGTGATTTGAAAATAAACAAAAGAGGGTGTGAGATTTTGTTTTGCATGTATCACGTCTGACTAAGCAACATGGAGGAGATAAGCTGAACTTGAGGTTAACTTAGCCCACGCCAAAAAGGACACCATGGAGCCAAACAACGATAACTTGTTGATGGCGTTGGTAAAACAAACGACAAAATTAGGAGCTGAGATTAAAAACAGTAAGGAATCCATGAACAACATGAATGCAACCAAAGCTTTGAGCAATCAATATCAAGAAGAAACCAAGGAAGAACTTGAAACTTCCATTGACATTTATGGACAAGATAAAAGGTTGATGGTAATTTGGGATCTATTAAGTTGAAATTCCTAAATTTCATGGCAAATTTAATCTTAAAGCTTACTTAGATTAGGAATTGAAAGTAGAAAGGATTTTCGACGTCCATATTTTTTTTCGAAGAAAAGAAAGTTAAGCTAGCTATTGTTGAATTCCAAAATTATGCCGCTATTTGGTAAAGTAACCTTGTGCGAGAATGTAGAAGGAATGAGGACTCTATTTCATCTTAGCCTGAACTAACTGACATAATAAGGAATAAGTATGTTCCAAATGCCTATTTTTTGTGAATTGTATAATAGGGTATAGGAACTAAAACAAGACAACTGAACTGTAGTTGAATACTTCAAGAGTTAAAGGCATTGAAAATCAAAGCTGGCACTAAAGATGATGAAATGACTGCTTTAACCCATTTTCTCATAGGGTTAAATCGATCAATTCACCAGAGAGTACAGTCATGGCTGCTGAGAGACATATGAAGGAGAATACTTCTACTCCTTCTTTTAATGTAAAGACTCACCTAACAATGTACATTGGTAGCAAAATAAATAGGGAGACAATGGGGCTAAGAGAAACACACCCAACCCTAGTGCCAATAAAAATATATCCTTTAAACCTTTTAAGTCTAAAGCTAGTTTTTTAAACTTAGGTCAAAATCAAAACTGGCCAAAACATATCACATGTTTTAAGTGTCTAGTTAAGGGTCATATAGCATCACAATGTCCTACCAAAAGGTGTATATATTGTTGGAGGATTGTACTTACATTAGTTATCATGAGTGTGCTGATATGCTTGAATTGACTTAAAACGACAAGGAAGAAAGTGTTGAGGTTGAGGGGTCTAATGAAGCATTGGTGGCAGTCCAAACCTTGAATACACAAATCTCACTTGAGCTAAGTGATGAGTAGCATACTAAAATCTTTCATTCGAGATGCTTAGTTAAGAATAAGGTATGCCTTATGATTATTAATGGAGGTAGTTGTACTAACTGTGTTAGTTAGCATTTTATTACTAGGTAACACTGCCTACTACATGACTTCGTTATCCGTACAAGTTACAATGGTTAGATGATAGAGGTAAAGTAAAGGTAAAATGCCAAGTACTTATTCATTTATCTATTGGAAAGTATCAACAAAAGGTATTTTGTGCTGTTATACCTATGAGTGCATGTCACATATTGTTGGGGTGTCTATGGGAGTTTGATAGGCGTACAAATAAAGATGGATATACTAACAAATACTCTTTTGTAATAGATGGTAGGACTTGTACTTTGAAACCCTTTCAGCTAGAGAGGTTGTAGGCACACAAATCAAAGTGAGAGAAGAGAGAGAGAGAAGATAAAGTGAGCTGCAAAAGTTAAGTAAGGGGAAAGAAGCGAAGGAAGTACTAGTAGAGTGAAAGAGTGAAAAGTCAAAAGCCAGTGAGAAAGAAGACATCATTTATTCAAGTGTAAGAGATAAAGATAGGGCTATTTCTGCTCATGTGCCTTTTGTGCTTATGATTTATAAAGAAAACTGCTTTGCTACTAACGAATTACCTAGTAATTTACCCACCGAGGTTTAAATTATTTTGCAGGATTACGAGGACGTCTTCCCTAAGGAGATGCTAAAGGGGCTTCCACCCCTTTGAGGAATTGAGCATCAAATCGATTTCCTACCTGTTTGAGCATTCCTAACCTACCAGTGTATCGAGCCGACCCTAAGGAGACAAAAGAGTTGCAACATCAAGTTGACGAACTCCTTGACAAAGGCTTGGTTAGAGAGTTTAAGTCCATATATCGTGCCTATCATACTTGTACCTAAGAAAGATGGAACTTAGTGAATGTTTGTTGATTGTCGTGCTGTTAATAAAATAACTATTAAATATTGACACCCTATTCCTAGGCTTGATGATATGCTAGAAGACTTGTATGGTGCATATTTTCAAAATTTGACTTAACAAGTGGTTATCATCAAATTCGCATAAAAGATGGTAATGAGTGGAAAACATCCTTTAAAACCAAATTTGGACTTTATGAATGCATGGTTATGCCCTTTGGTTTGACTAATGCTCCTTCGACTTCCACGAGATTAATGAACCATGTGCTTAGAACTTTTATAGGTAATTTTTTAGTGGTTTATTTCGATAATATTTTGGTGTATAGTAGAGATGTAAGTTCATATGCTAAACATCTTAAGCAAGTACTTTCCATTGTACATGCACAAAAACTTTATGCCAAATTAAAGAAATGTACTTTTTGTGTTCCTAAAGTTATATTTCTTAGGTTTGTTATGAGTAAAGATGGCATCAAAGTTGACGAAGCTAAGGTTAAAGCCATTGTCAAATGGCCTGCACCTAAGTCTATTACTAAAATGAGATCCTTTCACTGTTTGACTAGTTTTTATTGTAAGTTTGTAAAGATTTCTCAACTAAGGCAGCCCCACTAAATGCGTTAGCAAAGAAGAACGTGAAGTTCAAATGGGGAGAAGCATAATTCTAGTCCTTAAAAAAGGATTTGACAACTGCATCAGTATTATCCTTATCTAACTTTGAGCAAACTTTGAAATTGAATGTGATGCTTTTGGCATAGGTATTGGTGTTATGCTAATACACGAAGTTAAGCTTATAACATATTGTTTTGAAAAGTTGAATGGTGCGGATTTGAATTATCTAACTTATGATAAAGGACTTTATGTTGTCATTAGGGATTTGGAAACCTGACAACACAACTTGATCCTTAAAGAGTTTGTCATCCATACTGATCATGAATCTCTTAAATATTTGTATGGTCAAAACAAGCTTAATAAATGACATGCTAAGTAGAGTGTTTTTATTGAATCTTTTCCTTATGTCATTAAGTACAAAAACGGTAAAGAAAATGTTGTTGCTGATGCATTGTCACGTAGGCATAGGTTGCTTGTTACTTTGGACACTAAGTTATTAGGATTTGAATATGTGAAAAATTGGTATCAATATGATCCTGATTTCTCAAATGTCTATGCTTCTTGTGAGTTTGGTGCAATTAATAAGTTCTATAGACATAATGAGTTTTTGTTTAAAGGGAACAAATTTTGTGTGCCTAATTGCTCCATGTATGAACTGTTGGTACGTGAAGCTCATAGTTATGGTCTTATAGGTCATTTTGGTATTCTTAAAACTATTGATATGTTGCAAGAACATTTTCATTGGCTTAATTTGTGAAAGGTGCATTAAGTGCAAAATGGCTAAATTAACATCTAAACCACATAGACTATACACACCACTTCCCATTCCCTCATCTCCTTGGGTTGATATTTCTGCAAAATTTGTGTTAAGATTAGCAAGATTTCAATGAGGGAAGGATTTTATATTTGTTATAGTTTATCATTTTTCCAAAATGGAACATTTTATTTCTTGTAGGAAAATTGCTAATGTTGTGCAAGTGGTTGACTTATTCTTTCGAGAAATTGTTAGGTTGCATGGTATTCCTCGAAGCGTTATGTCTCGTAGAGATGTAAAATTCTTAAGCTACTTTTGAAAAACTCTTTGGAGAAAACTAGGAACTAAATTATTGTTTTCTACTACTACTCATCACCAAACTGATGGTCAAACTGGAGTCGTAAATATGACGCTTCGTAACCTATTTCGTGCCATAATCAAACAAAATTTGAAAAGTTAGGAGTCTTGTTTTGCCTATAGCTGAATTTGCTTATAATTGTACAATTCACACTGCTACTAACTATTCTCCATTTGAAGTTGTTTATGGTTTGAATCCACTAACTCCTTTGGACGTGTCTCCATTACCTATTTCTGAGTTCTTAAATGTAGATGGAGCCAAAACAGTTGGATTTGTCCAAAAGTTGCATGCCTAAGTGCATGAAACCATAAAGTGCAAAACTAAGTACTATGAATGAAACGCCAACAAGGGAAGAAAAGAGGTCATTTTTTAGCCTGATGATTGGGTCTAGGTTTATATGCGCAAAGAAAGATTTCCTATTTCCTAGAGAACAAAACTTCATCCTAAGGGCGATGTCCCTTTCCAAGTTATGGCTAGGCTGAACAATAACACCTATAAACTTGATCTTCTAGGTAACTATGTTGTTAGTGTAACTTTTAACATATCTGATCTTTCTCTCTTTGAATTTGATGCAAATCTATCGGATTCGAGGACGAATGCTTTTGAGGAAGGGGGAATGATAGGGATCAAAGGGTTAGTGACGTGGCATCTTAATTTGGGGTCAATGGTTTGAGTGTTTGAGATAAGAGTTCGAGGTCTTTAACTCAAATGTCACTATCAACTTTAAAAAATGATTAACTTGTGGGTATTATTGGGCTTATGACAAGGGCTAAGACCAAAAGGATGCAAAGGGCTTTGAATAATTTAATTAAAGAAGCCCATTCTCAAGTCCAAGTCTAAGTTGCTTCAATTAAGGGGTCCAGTAAGTCCACTTAATAAGTCTTGGAGAAGTTAGGCCAACCTAACTTGACAAATAAGGCCCATAGGCAAATTTACTATTAATTTGTTTCCTTCTTTGTAAGGGATAATTGACCAAATCCTATAAAGTCTCTTATTTCCTAAAAGTTAGTTTCCTAATAGGTTAAGTAATTTAAGATTGGTAGGCTTCCTTGACCAAATCCTATAAGATCTCTTGTTTCCTAAAAGTTAATTTCCTAGTAGGTTAACTAATTATAGGTTTAAGGTAATTCCTTTTCCTTAATTTTCGGTCAACCCTTCTCCTATATAATTTAACTAGTTATAGGTTTAAGGTAATTCTTTTTCCTTAATTTTCGGTCAACTCTTCTTCTATATATGGGGAGGTTTGGCTATCACTAAGGAACATAATTTTATAACATTATTTTGTGAGGTTTATCCTTATTATTATTCTTGTTGAAAAATTAAATTGTTTGCGCGATTTTCATGCTTTTATGCAACTTATCTAGTTGATTTTGTTTCATCAATTAGTGGTGTCTTTCTTTGTTGTTTTTCTTTCAATCTTGTTTCATTCAATTTATAATTTCCTTGAATTGAGTTATGCATGTTCTTAAGAGTTGGGTTACAAATCTGTTGAAACAAACTTTGTTCTTCTCTTCTTTTTCAAATCTTCTTCTTGGTTGAAGATCAAGTGGTAAATCAAGAAAAGTCTTAGGTAAGCTTTTATATTCTGCAATTTCATATCAAGCTTTATAGGGCAAATTGACCAACGCGGATCCATATTCTGTAACACAGGTCCAACACAAATCTTTGTTGGGATTTCATGTTCGCAGTGATTTTTATTTAGTTCAAGAATTTCTTATAGAGGGACCAAAAAAGGTCTAATACAAATATGTGATTAAAACTGTATTGATCGTGGTGTTTCAAATTTCTAGGTTTTCTGGATATAAAAAGAATAAGGGAACTATTGTGAAGAGGCCAGTCATTAGAGAGCTAAATTAGAGCATCCTCTTTCTAGAAATTAAAATAATATGTATCACTAGAAAAGCCCTTATAAATACAAGCAAGTTAGATAACCAAATCAAATATAATTTAGAAACCTTAATTAATTAACCACTTTTAAATTAGTAGGAAATATAGAAGCATATACTTGATATTGTTAGTTACCAGAAACCTTTTACAAAAACTACCTATTAGTCAGTGTAAAAGAAAGGGAAAGTAAACCATATCTGGTCAAAATTATTTCCTTTATCCTTTTAATATTCATCAAGTTAGTTATTTCAAGGTCTTATTGTTGATTCCTGAATAGACTAGAGTTTCTTTCCCATTATATAGCATAGATTGTGTTTACTAAAAGTAACCTTGAAGAGGTTATAATCATCACACTTCAACTAATTTAGTTCAACAACACATTAAAGTATACTAATCCAATGATTAGCATTGAAGAAGTGGTTGAAGAGAACAAGTATATTCCTCCACAACCTATTGGAAAAGAAGTAGCCAAAGAAATGATGATCATGGTTCTCTGGAGCAATATGACATAACTTGTAAAGATGATTAATAAAGGATGAACATTTGACTTTGCTTAATATGCCGAGGCAATTTCATACAACTAACCAATGGATAAAAGAATTTCTAGGGGATAAGTATTTACACGAAATCTACTTGTACCACTTAGCTTTAGTGGTATGTTCCCTGTCAAATCTCTACATGATCTTTTAATGAAGCTCCTAGATAAATGGTTCATCCAAATGATGTTATGCTTTACATTAGTATTTTGATGATAGTTGGAAAAGTTATTCTAAAGTAAGTTGTTACTTCTATTGTTGCAAATCCATTCCCTCCCAATGAGTAGTGCACTGACTTTTGTATTCTCAGGGAATCATAGTTTGAGGTTCTAGTAGCTAGGAAGCAAGTGAAGAAGATCCAATTCACCCTAATTGTCAAACCAAAACTAGGTACTTTTGTCATTTCCCATCCAACTCTTATTATGTAATTGCATTTATTCCCTTTATCTTAGAATTTGGGCTATCATCTATAAAGAGTCCTTCCTAATCTTGATGGTCTAGAAGTTTTTACTCTTAATATAATGTTCATACACCTATTTAACCCAAAGGTACTCCTTATTCTTAAAAATTCTCCACAATCTTTTGGATAATGGGACTTTATTTATAACCATAAATGAGCGAATGCCAATACCTCCTTCTTTCTTTTGTAAGCAAACGCTTTCCTCCTAACTTTTTCATAAGGCTTTTTATGTATATTCCCTATCCAAAGGGAATTCCTTAAAAGTTTCTCAATGTCTATATAAAATGATACGTGTTGACTAGTAGATTTATAAATTACCAAGTACAAAGGAAATCAATTTATGATCTCCTAGCATAAGAGCGAGATTTATTACACTAATGGTTAATTACATTCCTTACCTATAGCATCCCACTCCTATAGCGCGTATTCCCGAATACAGACGATGTTAGAGAATACACTCTACAAGGGTGGTGTGCTAGGACGATCAGTCAAACTCAACATAATTTTTTTCAAACATCACACGCATATTTTAGAAAAACAAATATTCATTTCCGACCCATTTTATTCATAAACAATTTTAGTCGCAAATGTTACAACCAATAAACAAATCATCTTTGATTCTATTAATCATCTGGGCCCATTTCAATTACAAAGCGTATTTAGTCTAATTGAATTCATTTGTACAATAAACATTAATTACGGAATACAATGTTTATTATAAAAATAATAGAAATCATATGCAGACGCCAACTGATCCCGACCTTTATCTCTTACTCAAATGCAGTGGTTAGACTCCAGTTGGTCAACTGGGTGTCTCCTCTGAGCCTGAAAAATATATTGCAAATTTTGGGGTGAGTTTTACAAACTCAGTAAGTGGACCATCCTCAATGGCTCACTCAATTCACATAACACATCAATTTATGTAATCACGTAATTCACACCATTTCCCTAATCAATATGTTGAATCACATACACTTCATATTCGTTTAATTCATATTTCACATTCAGAAATCATACAAATTATTTATTTCATTCATTTAAATCATACATATCAATTATATATACAATGCTCATGAGACTCACTTCCAATTGTTATTGTTATAACCAAGTGCCTGTAATTGTCCCTTGTCCATTGTGGATACTAAGCTTATTAATAGCTGTCCCTTATACGTTAGGGATATAGGGTTCATTTTATATAGTGAGCCAGAGGCTCTTACCACATTCTGAGCTTTAAGCTCTTTTTCACTTTCTAAGCTTTAAGCTCTTTTTCGATGCCTACTCTGGTCACAACAACCTTTATGTTGTCATGCATTCATATAATGAAATGCATCAAATGTATTCAGTCAATCAATTATGCTCAATTTTACACTTTCTCATTCACGTTCACATTCTCGTTCACATTTATCATCAGACCTCAATTCGGCATTCAACATTTAAGTTGAGAATCACTTATTCAGTCAAATTCACATTCAAGAAGCACTTCTAATGATTTTTACATGCATCAAATGCCTCAGACATTTATTGCCCAGAATCAACACATTCACATCACATAATTCAATATAGAATTTTAAAACAGAACAAACAATGAAAGTGAGACAATCTAAGTCGACTCACAGTACGCTCCAATTTAGCATTAGCTTCCATAATTCGGAAACGTCTGGATGCTGACGTTCTATCCTGTATATTAACATTATGTAATACACTTACTGCACACACATTATTAATTGCACAATCATATAAACATTCAATTATACACATATGCATATGTGTAATGTATAATGCATGCTCAAATTGACTATTCTGGGTATGTTTCCTTAATCATATCTCTTGATCATTCAAACCTTATCATTTGTATTTGTCTAACTTATTCTTAGGTTTACACCTCAAGAACACTTAGTTATTCTAATATTATACATCAATTACTCGTCATTTCCTTTCTAGCATTATATGCTCTCATAATACACAATTCTAATTCACCCTTACTTATTACATATTACTCAAATCCGTTGAATCACAACTACAATCTTATGAACATATTCATTCCCATTGTACTCATGTCTTTGGTACTTTGATATCAATAATTCATTCACTAAGTTATAACCTCAATTATCATTTCATGCATATCACACATTTAGTCACTTAATCCAAGCATCATTCTAGGTTCAATTCAAGCTTCATTCAAGCCTAATTAAGTCCAAATGCATCATAGTTAAGTACCTTATCCATAATTGGTTCAACCAATGCACCATCAAAACAATTCCATGTAAAAGCACTTCCTATAATAGTGGTATTGTCACGATCGTGATAGAAACTAATCTCCCATTTTTCCTGCAATTTTCCAGTTTTTCCAGGACAGATTTTCAGGTCAGTATTGTACGACCATTATGACCTAGACAATGAGGTATTTAGACAACACATTCTTCTAAACAAATGTTTGTCTATGTCTTAAGTTTCTAATGATATAAAATTTATGCAGTTTGGTTCAGTATTCTGTGAGTTATACCCAATTCAGTATTCTGTGAGTTATACCCAAAATACTAAAGACTGTTCTCAAATAGCGACAACACTCAGTATTCAAATTTAATCCAAATTTCAAAACCCTTAGGGACAAAATTCAAATCCAATTCCTTCATGAAAATTGTAGCCATATGTCTCTAGTTTAATCTTAATTAAAAATCATCTCATTTGGATGTCTACAGATCAATATATGGCCAAACTACATATGCGTGTTCAGTGAAACACTCCATCTAACATATTCCAACACATATTTAACTTCATTTTCAAGTTTACTTTGTCTAAAAAATATCATCCTACTTCTTCTCATTTCAAGACAATACACTAGCCTTTTCTCTGGCTTTAAACTCATTCTAATCATCTTCACAACATCTACCAATAATCCACGTGATCACACCTCAAAACAAAACATGAACATATATCATCCCTTTATAAATTTTTGCATTCATTTTACAACATTTAAAATGGTCATTCTAGCTAAAAATCATCTCCCTAAAAATTTATGAATTATCACTCACAATATACACAAAAATAAGACCTCTATAAGCTCATTTTTTCTCATCCATGTTTCAATATGTTTTCATCCCCATTTCATGATCTTTCAACATCTAACTATCATCGTCCATGTTTCACTCAACAATTCAAGAAGAATAACATGCTACTTACTTGTTTAAGCTTCAAGATCTTCAAACCACACTCAACCCTAGCT
>JAOTJB010001728.1:0-11922 GCA_027123815.1 Erythroxylum minutifolium | reverse complement strand
ATTATTAGAAACCAAGTTAAAGGTGGATAAGTGCAATGCACTCCATTTCTACCTAAACACTGGAATATCCTAACCAATCACCAATTTCATCATAATGGGAGGATATTCATTAATTTTGATCCCAACTTAATTAGATTTTCTATTTTGGTTATCATTAAGTAGATTATTCACCTCTCAGCTACTATTTTGCCTAACCAGCTTGACAATGCAATCTCTTTTGTTTATGTTTCAAACTATGACTTTTAGAGTGCTTTTATACTTAAAAAAATAAGCAGTATGGGAAGTGTTACAAAAGGAAAAAGCTTGATAGAGCTCTAGTACATAAAGCTTGGCTTCTAAAATTCTTTTAGAGTAAAGCTTGTTTCCTTGATCCTCTCTTTTATGATCATTTTCATATACTGGTACAAAATCTCTCTTCATTTACTTAAGGAAAATTACCCTTTTCCTTTAACAATTTTCTCATAATTATGGAGGGATTTAAGGAAGCAAATGAAAAGGAACTTTATTTTAGCTTTAGAAGCAACTATACTAATATCTAAATAAGGAAGCTTACCTTAATTAAATGTGAAAAAAATTTAAATAAGAAATAGGGATATTAACACTAAGGTAGTTATCTCTTCTATTGATAACATAGTCAAGTCCATTTAAGAGGTCATAAATCATAAATTTAGTGATCCCTCATTATAAGTGAAAGAGAAAAAGCCTTGATAAAGCTCATTCAAGCCATGTAAATCCACCACCCCATCTTTAATAAAAAATCTAAAGCTTAATGGTTGAAAGGTAGGGATAAAAACACAACCTTTTTCCAGAAAAATATTTCATCTAGAAGAAATTCCAATTGAATCACCTCTCTCATAAAGCATAACTATAGCGTTACTTTTTCTCAGGACGAGCTACAATAAGAAGATTTTATTTATTTTCATAATTCCTTAGGTACTTTGGGTTCAACTAATTCCTTTGTCTTTCTAATCAAATCATTCGTCCTCAACTAGATTTCTCAAGTGGAAGTTAATGTCTTTATACAACCAGTCACTCGTAAAAATGAGGAAACAATTGAGATTAAGTGATAGTTATGATTTGCATTATGTTTTACGGCTCAGTTTGTTAGGTATTTAGTGTTAATTTGAGTGTTGAGTGTGTGTTTAGGTTTTAATTGTGTTAGTTTATGTGTTTAAGTGTTTTTATGGGTTCGTGTAAATCTTTGAGCTTAAATCTTATATTTTTGAGGTACCTTGATGTTTTTGTTAGTGTTTTAAGGTCAACAGCGAAGAATGGAGAAGTTTTGAAGGCTTTCGGACCAAAACCATGGCCCACAATCGTGGCACAATAGGCCACAATCGTGACAGACAGATATGAGCCACCATGCCCCAGGCCACAATCGTGACACTTAGTCCCGATTGTGACAGAGAGGTTTGAACTAGGCCATGACTGTGACACTTAGGCCACAATCAATGCTGGCCACGATCATGGCAGGCAGGGCCACAATCGTGGCTTGCATCGGGCAGACATGAAAATAAGTTAAAACGTCAAGTTTTGAGGAACTTTTCTGACCGTTTCGACCTCGAATGAACCTTAGGGCTCCCAAGGTATTTAAGGAACATAAAGAACAGAAGAAGCAGCTTTTTGAATCAGCCAAATCCTGAACCCTAAAGAACCTATACAAAGTACTTCCTAGAATAGGAGGTTTCCCACTGTTGAGGCCTCCGCCATTCCATTCCAATCGTATTTTCCAATTTATCTTCAATTTTACTAATGTATAAAATTGAGATAATTGTCGAGAATAGGAATTGTTGAATGTTGATTTTTGTCTATACTCACCTTTGGGATTTTGTCTTTGATATTAATGAAAGTTGATTGTTTGTGTTATTATTTAGTTATTGTGATTCAATTTCTGTTCTTAATAATTCGGTAAGAAAATGAGTGTGATAGTGGTGCTCTAAAGGTAATCACCTTTAGCAATTTTGTACAAACTTTATTTTGATTAATAAAGCGAAAGGCATTTTTCATTAATATGATATTCATTTATATATGAATTGATATTGATCTTAAATCGAATTAATGAAGTCCATAATACAAAACATAGCATGAAGAAAATCATGATGAGAACATGATAATGAGATTCCAGTCATGTGCAATTATGTTATTATCTAAATAATCCTTAGTCATATGATTAATAAGATAGGGCATTATTAATCTAGACAGCACATATTATACTCCTTGATTTGATCAAGCAGTGGATCTAATAAACTGTAAGCATAAGATGTTTAGATTTAATATGTGGATGCTTACTAAGGGTAGTAAGTACATCGCTATGAGATTATCATATGGATGATCTATCGAATGTCAATGATTAATCTCATCATAGAAATGGTGAAAATATCCTTAGACTTGAGGTACTCAAGGATATCTTGGATACAAATCCTGTGCTTTGACATCATTCTTTGTTACCTCAAGATAAGGTTACTCTTAGGGTAGTGATTGGGTACTATTTGTATTCAAAGGTAATTGGGTTATCAATAATGGATTCAGCACTCCTGATAGAAGGAGATGATACCCATGACCTCTTGATGGGTTATTAATTTGGAGTCTCTGGCTAGAGCAGTTATGCATCATGAAGATAGTCTTTAATGACACATAGAGTAATGATATCCCAACACAAGAACTAACATCACTTGGACTAGATGTGACGTAGTCAGTCTAGTGAGAGTTGAATCATAGCCCATACTTCGAACCAAGTGGGGTATAACATGGTGAAAGGACAAATTTCATGGTAATTGTCTGTGGAAACATTCATAAGTTAGAAAATTAACTATCAAAGAATTCGTGTGTTAATCCACTTATATTTTGGCAAATTGGCATTACGAAACCCTTCATGATTTAATTGAATTAAGAGTTAATTCAAATGCCTAAAATAACAGGGAACTTAAGTGTCACATGCATAAAAGATTGGATGAAAAACAAGTGTGTATGACCTAATTTAAGCAGGCCACGATCGTGACTCATAGGTCCACGATCGTGGCCAAAGGTCACGAAATGATATATAAGTGAGTCTTTACTTATATACACGAGCTTCTTCCACTTCTTACACACTTAAGTGAGAGAGAAAGGGCTCTAGAAGAGTTCTAGAGAGAGTGAGAAGAGTTCTTGAGTTATCTTCATGCAATTTATGTAATTGTTGTATCAATCAACATGCATGCAAGATAACCTTGATCTATCTCCGATTTGAACTTCTACTTCAATTCACCAAGTTTGGTGTTCTAACACCCTTACACATTGTTTTATCTTCCTTCTTTGCGTGTTATTGGGTATCAAAGAAGGGTCTGGTGTTTGCAATAACCCAAAAAAGGAGAAGAATCAAGAAAGGAGGAGATATAAAAAGGTAAAAAGTTTATATTTCACGTTCTTAGATACATATCCTTGCATGCATGTATGATCTTGTGAATTTTGGGTTATCATGGTATTGGAATCTTGATTCCGATACTTCCACCGAATACGCATGTATATGATGCATGCATCCATGACAAACCCAACAGTGGTATCAAAGTAAGTTTACGCATGTGATAGATGATGCATTAAACATGTGCAAAGTGTTTGCTGGGTTATGACTGACATGCATATTATTTTGGAATAATTCGTGTAAAATGTAGAAAAATTGTTTTTTGATTTTCTTTCTTTGAAATGTTTATAAGATGTTATATTATGTTTCTGCCGAAGGAAATTACAATTACAATTGAATGTCATTTGCTATTTTATTTCGAATTAATATCTAGACTATTTATATGTTGATTTCTGGGAATTTATGGAAAGTTAAATGCATGTATTGTTTTTAAAAATTTTGTAATAATTCTAGAAATTTTTTTCTATTTTTTTCTAGAAATGTTTATAAGGTGTTATATTATGTTTTTGTAAAAATAAAAATGAAATTGCATGTCATTTGCTATTTTATTACGAATTTAGTTTTATAATGATGCATGTATGAAGTTATGGGAATTCTGGAAATGTGATGAACATGCATGCATGTAAATTCTATATTAATTTTTATAAATTTTTTTTCATAATTTTATGTATAAACATGCAAGATGAGATGTTTCCACGTGTATGAGATGCATGACACTTATTGTTAAAGTGGTAACCTTATGCATGCATGATGTAATGTTTGACTAATGTTAGAAGTAATGTGACAAGTGTCAAACACATGTAATGTGTTGGCTTATTCCTATTTATTAATAAATAATTCCTAAGAATTAGGCTCTGAAATTTTTTATTAGCACATATAGAATTTGTATAAGACATTGAAATTTTTCTAGAATTAATTGAATTTGATTCAATTAATAAACAAAGTCAAAGTCAATATTGGTCAACTTTTTTAAAGTTGATGAAGTTAACTTACTTAATGACTTATAATGTATGTATTTCAGTTATGAGACCTAAATAAGTTTCTTATGTGATAAGAAATATATTATTTGATGACAATAACATGCTTAATGCGTGTGCTTGAAATCAGGGTTTTGTAAATTTTTTGAACATCGAATCGGTCTCTATAGTGTCTAATAGGTTCACTTATTTATCTTGACGATTTTGGCTGTCAAGATAATTTTGGCTTGTGCCGAAATTGTTTACATAAATTTAAGATGACCTAGGGATAACATAGACAACTAATTGATGTACGGGAATTTTGAAAACCCTAAGGATTAATTTAGAATTAATCCAAGTTAAGCATAGCATTTCTAGTGTGACTAGAAAAAGGGTGTACATACAAGGATTAAAGTGTTTAATCTGAACATCAAAATAATTAAATTTTAGGGTTCCTAATCAAATCACATTCATAATTCAGATTATCTAAGACTAACACTAATACCTAATTAGGTTCAAGAGTTGAATCGAATCACGAACTTTAGATGCATAGTCAAGTCACAACCTAAATTAACCTCCTTTGTGTGATATATGCATTAGATGCATTTTAATGGTAGTTATGGACATAGGCTTAATTTAAATTGAGTTGTCCATAATCTGAAAGTATATATGTGATATACATAATCAAGGACAAATCCCTCAACCAAAATATTAGGACTTATGCCTTCCATTGATATGGAAAAAACCAGAGTTCTTTTAGAGTTGGGTTGTTGGGCAAACCCAAGCCTGCTCTACACGAATATGTTCAAACCATGGAAATTAGACTTCCGGATTAATGGGTTGGTCTTAACTAGAAGTGTTGATTTTTTGGGCAAACCCAAAGTCAACAAGGATAAAGGCGAAGTTGGGTTATATATATGGGATGTATACAAATCAAGAGTTGATGACCCAATGAGTGTGTTAAATCAACAATTGATGGCACAAGTCAATAGTTGCATAACTGAATGCAATTGGTATGAATGATACCTACTGATTGACCTAAGGTGGCTTATTGAGCAAACCCAAGGTCATTCTTGGTGATATCGAATATCGACCCATTAAGAAAATTATAAGTTTTATCGAATTCGTAGTGAGGGCTATGGATTTGAATTGGAATAATGGGACTTATAATGCATGTGATTGAAGTCCTTATCGATATGCATTAATGTACATTCTAACACTTTCTCTAGTTCTTCTAAGTTATTGAATCGCCATGATGTATTCTAGTGTGAACTTACACTCCCTGTTAGATTCCAACAACTCACGGGACTAAACTTCTTAGATTGGCTACGGAATTTAAGAATTGTTCTTAAATCTGAAAAACTAGGATATATCCTAGATGAACCACTTCCCAATCCCCTTGCTGTCCTCGATACATCTGATGAAGATTAGAAAGCTTACATTGTATGGTACTGCTAGATGATAGTGAGCTGGCTAGCTGTATAATGTTGGCCTCTATGTCACTAGAACTGTAAAGCAGCATTAGGCTATAGATGCTCATACCATAGTCAATCATCTGAGGAAACTGTTTGATGAGTAAGCTCGGTCTAAAAAGTTCGAGACTGAGAGGTTGCTTTTTTGTTCTAAGATGGATAAGGGATCATCTCCAGTGCAGTATACATTTAAAATGAATGGATACATTGAGAGGTTAGGCAGTTTGGGCTTCATTATGGATCATGAATTAAGTATAGACTTGATTCTAACTGGTTTGACTGATAGTTATTCGCAGTTTATGTTTAAATATCGGTTGAACCAAATATCCACAACGATACTTGAGCTAATTAATCTACTAAAAATAACTCAAAAAACTGTCAAGAAAGACAGTAAGGCTGTGATGATGTTGGACTCTGCTTCTGGTTCTCGAAAGAAGAACCAAAAGAAGAAAAAGAAGTCCAAAAGGCCAGTGTGAGGTGTCGCCAAGAAAAAGGCAAAAAAGATAACTTCAAAGGGGATATGATTCCATTATAACAAAGAAGGAAATTGGAAGAGGAACTGCAAAGCTTATCTAGATTCACTAAAGCAGAAGAAGGCATTAGATGCCCCACTGTCTACTTCAGGTATAATATTTATCATCGAGGTTAATACTATATATGATCATAACATTTGAGTATTAGATATCATATGTGGCTCACACATGTGTGTTGATATGTAGGGTCTCAGGGATAGTAGAGTGCTCAAGAAGGGAGAGATGGACCTACGTGTGGGAAATGGAGCAAGAGTTGCTGCATTAATAGTAGGGACATATGTTTTGTATCTTCCTAGTGGGTTAGAGTTAGTTTTGGAAAATTGCTATTATGTACCCGTCATGCCTAAAAATATTGTATCTGTTTCATGTCTTAATAAAACGAGATTTCATTTAACTTTTTCAAGCAATGGTTGTTCAATTAACTTGAATGATGTTGTATGGTACTACTACATTTTGCAATGGAATTTACATATTAGATATGTCCAATTCAATTTTAAATATCAAATAAAAGATAAAAACGAGATAACTTAAAATCATCTTACTTATGGCATTGTTGACTTGGCCATATAAGTGAGAAACGCATGATTAAGCTACACGAGAATGGTAGCCTAGGCCATTTTATTATGAATCATATGACATTTATGAATCTTGCTTGTTAGGTAAGATGACTAAATTACCTTTTAAAGGAAAGGGTGAGCAAATGAATTAGTTATTAGACCTAATAAATTTTGATGTATGTGGTCCGATGTCCATTCATCTCAGAGGTGGTTTTTTGCATTTCATTACTTTTATCAATGATTATTCACGATATGGGCATGTGTATCTAATGAGATACAATTCTGAAGCATTTGAAATGTTCAAACAATTTAAAAATAAAGTAGAGAAACAACTTAGTAAAAGTATTAAGACACTTCGATCAGATCGAGGTGGTGAATACTTAAACGAGAAATTTCTAACTTATCTCGAAGATAATGGGATAGTATCCCAGTGGACTCCACCTTACACACCATAATATAATAGTGTGGTTGAAAGGAGAAACTGAACCTTGTTAGACATAGTAAGGTCGATGATGGGCTTAGCAGATCAACTAAAATCCTTTTAGGGTTAAACACTCGAGATTGCTATTTGTGTGACAAACAGAGTCCCTTCTAAGACAGTTGAAGTTACTCCATATGAGATATGGACTAACAAAATACCCTATCTTTCTCATATGAAAGTTTGGGGTTGTCTGGCTTATGTGAAGCGAATTCAATCAAACAAGCTTGAAGCGAAATCTGATAAATGTCTTTTTATAGGATATCTTAAGGAAACATTTGGATATCAGTTCTATAATGCTTTAGAGCAAAAGGTTTTTGTCTCAAAGCATTCACGATGCTTAAACAAACGCAAATCAATTTCCTGTACCCGAAATTGTTGTTCATGGAGATGAGACAACAATTTAACCTTCTAAAACATAAAATGTTAGTAGGTTAAGTAGGATATGCAATGTTTCAGAGAGATATGGATTTCTTGTAAGTGGACAAAATGACATATTGCTCATAGAGGACGATGAGCTTATAACCTATGAAGAGGCTCTGAAGAGTTCAGAATATAAAAAATGGCTTTAAGCTATGAAGTCCGAAATGGATTCCTTGTATGAAAACCAAGTATAGACTTTAGTTGACCTACCCGAAGGGTTAAAACCTATAGGGTTCAAGTGAATTTTCAAGAAAAAAATTGACATAAAAGGTAATGTGATTACCTATAAAGTAAGGCTAGTCGCTAAAGGTTATCGTCAAAGACAAGGGGTTAACTATGATGAGACATTTAGCCCTGTAGCTATGCTTAAATCCACTAGAATACTCCTAGCCATTACTGCTCATTATGATTATAAAATATGATAGATGGATGTAAAGATGATTTTTCTAAATGGAAACCTAGTTAAGGATGTATATATGATACAACATGAGGGTTCTGTATCCAAAGATGGCAGAAAGGTATGCAAGCTTCAAAAATCCATTTATGGATTGAAGCACGCATCTAGGAGATGGAACATTTGATTTAATGAGACAATCAAACAGTTTGGTTTCTTACAAAATTCTGATGAACCTTGTGTGTATAAGAAGGTTAGTGGGAGGGCTATCATATTCCTTGTGTTATATATGGATGACATATCACTAATAGGAAATGATGTCTCAAGTTTGCAATCAGTCTAAGTTTAGTTGTCCCAGAATTTTTCTATAAAAGACCTTGGAGAAGCAACTTATATATTGGGAATAAAAATCTATAGAGATGGATCAAGGAAGTTACTAGGTCTTTCACAGTCAACATAAATAGACAAAGTGCTAAATAGGTTTAGCATGAAGCAATCCAAGAGAGGGTTTCTTCCCATGACTCATGGGATAAAAATGTCGAAATCTGTGTGTCCCAATACACAAGATAAGAGGACTCACATGAGTATGATCCCGTATGCTTTGGTAGTAGGATCAATCATGTATGCTATATTATGTACAAGACTAGATATATCGTATATTCTAAGTGTTATGAGTAGATATCAATCAGATCCTGGTAAGGGTCACTAGATGGCTGTCAAGCATATCCTAAATTACTTGAAAAGGACTAAGGATGTATTCTTGATATATAGAAATGGAAATCTCGTAGTGAGCGGGCATATAGATGCCAGTTTTCAATTTGAACAGGATGACTCCAAATCTCAGTCAGGTTATGTTTTCACACTGAATAGTGGAGTAGTCAGTAAGAGTTCCAAACAAGAGACAAATGTAGATTCAACGACCGAGTTAGAGTACATTGCAGTTACGGAAGCAATGAAAGAAGTTGTTTGGATTAAGAAGTTCGTTATAGAACTTGAAGTAGTTCCTAGCATAGTAGACCCAATATTGTTGTACTGTGAGAACAATGGGGCTATTGCGTAAGTCAAGGAACCAAGGTCTTATCAGAGGTCAAAGCATGGACTCAAGAGATACCACCTAATTAGGGAGATAATTGATAGAGGTGATGTGAAGATAGAGAGAGTGCCCACATATCAGAACATCGCTGATCTTTTGACAAAGCCACTTCCTCAAACAAAATTTGATTCTTGTGTACTTGCCTGTGATATTAGATACAAAGGCGATTGGCTTTAGTGTAAGTGGGAGATTGTTAGAGTAGTGCTCTAAAGGCAATTACCTTTAGCAAATTTGTACAAACTTTATTTTGATTAATAAAGCGAAAGACATTTTTCATTAATTTGATATTCATTTATATATGAATTGATATTGATCTTAAATCGAATTAATGAAGTCCATGATACAAAACATAGCATGAAGGAAATTATGATAAGATCATGATAATGAGATTCCTATCATGTGTAATTACGTTAGTATCTAAATAATCCCTAGTCATAGGATTAATAACACTGGACATTATTCATCAAGACAAACTAGCACATATTATACTCCTTAGTTTGATCAAGCAGTGGATCTCACAAACTCTAATCATGAGATGTTGAGAGTTAACATGTGGATGATTACTAAAGGTAGTAAGTATATCGAATGACCCACTATGAGATTATCATATGGATGATCTATCGAATGTCAATGATTAATCTCATCATAACAATAGTGCAAATATCCTTAGACTTGAGGTACTCAAGGATATCTTGGATACTAATCCTATGATTTGACATCATTCCTTGTTACCTCAAGACGAGGTCGCTCTTAGGGTAGTGATTGGGTACAACTATTAGTATTCGAAGGTAATTGGATAGCTAATAAAGGATTCTCTACTTTTGATAGAAGGAGATGATACCCACGGCCTCTTGTCGGGGTCATTACTCAGGAGTCTCTGGCTAAAGCAATTATGTGTGATGAAGAGAGTCTTTAATGACATATATAAGAGTGATGATATCCTAGGATAAGAACTAACATCACTTGGATTAGATATGACATAATCAGTCTAGTGGGAGTTGACACATAGCCTATACTCCGAGCCAAGTGGGGTATAGTATGGTGAAGGACAAATTGCACAGTAATTATCTGTATAAAGGTTCATAAGTTGGATAATTAACTATCAAAGAGTTCGTGTGTTAATCCACTTATATTTCGGCAAATTGGCATCTTAATTCAATCAAATCATGAAGGGTTTCTTGATGTCAATTTGCCAATTCAAGTGCACAAAATAACCAGGAACCTAAGGGTCACACGCACAAAAGATCAACTGAAAAATATAGTGTGTATGGACAAATTTTAGCAGGCCATAATCGTGACTCATAGGCCACGATCGTGGCCAAAGGTGAGTCAAGCCACGATCGTGGCCTTGTTGGCCACGATTGTGACAGAGGCCACGAATGGGTACATAAGTGAGTTCTTCACTTATGTACATAAGGTTTTACCACTTTTTACATATACAAGTGAGAGCATAAGGGCTCTAGAAGAGTTCTAGAGTGAGAGAGAGGTGTCTTAAGTCTTGTTCTTGCAATTCATGCAATTGTTGCATGAATCAAAGTGTATGCAATAAGATTCTTGATCTATCTTTTCATTTTGAGCATCTACTAGAACTCATCTAATTTGGTGCTCAAATCACCCTTATACATTGTTTCTTCTTAATCTTTGCATATTCTTGGGTGATCCAGGAAGGGTTTGGTGGTTGTAACAACCCAAACAAGGAGAAGAAACAAGAAAGGATGAGAAATAAAAGGTAAAAAATGTTTTATATTTCATGTTCTTTTACATATCCATGCATGCATGTGTGATTCTATTTTTTCGGGTTGTCATGGTGTTGGAATCTAGATTCTGACACTTACACTAGATTTTCATGCATGTGATGCATGCATTTATGGCAACCCAACAATGGTACCAAAGCAAATTTATGATTAGATGATGTATTGAACATGTGCAAAGTGTTTGCTGGGTTATGACTGACATGCATGTTGATTTGGAATAATTTGTGTAAATTGTGGAATTTTTTCTTATTTTCTTTCTCAAAAATGTTTATAAGATGTTATTTCATGTTTCTGCCAAAGGAAATTGTAATTGAATGTCATTTGCTATTTTATTTTGAATTAATACCCAGAATATTAATATGTTGGTTTCTGGGAATTTCTGGAAACTAAATGCATGTGCTGATTTTGAAAATTTCTTAATAATTCTAAAAATTTATGTTTCTGATTTTCTTTCACAAAAATGTTTATAAGATGCTATGTTATGTTTCTTTAAAAATAAAATCAATTAAATGTCATTTGCTATTTTATTATGAATTTAGTTTCAGCTTAATGCATGTATGAAGTTATAGGAAATTCTGGAGATGTGATAAACATGCATGCTTATAAATTCCATATTAATTTCTATAAATTTTTTTATAAATTTTATGCATGCACATACAAGATGAGAAGCTACAACGTGTATGAGATGCATGACACGTTGTTAAAGTGATTATCTTATGCATGCATAATGTGATGTTTGACTAGTTTTAGAAGTAATGTGATAAGTGTCATACACAAGTGATGTGCTGGCTTATTCCAATTTATTAATAAATAATTTCTAAGAATTAGGCTCTAGAATTTTTTATTAGACACATTTAGAATGTGT
>JAOTJB010001714.1:0-11924 GCA_027123815.1 Erythroxylum minutifolium | reverse complement strand
ATGATATGTTCTTTTTTATTTGTAAAAACGGGATTGCTTCTTTGTCTTTGTCATGTCCTTTTCCAACTTTTGGAAAACGTTTGTTACGTGTTTGTAAATGCCGAAGTTGAATTATTAGAGAGTGACAAAATGACAAGAGCTTGTCACCGAACTTCACAGACCAGCATGAAAGTCAAAAGTAACATCATGATCTATTCTGTCCCTTTCTATATTCCTACAAAAGTAAAATTATTACTTAACTTTTGGCTTAGTAACAAAGTCATCTCCAGCCAAATGGCTGCATATGAAAACGACATAAACCCAACAATACTAAATAAATAAATAATAATGCCCCAAAGTTCTTGGAGACTCCCCCACAGTTGAAACCTTGCAATTCAAACAAACTTTATTCTTTTTGTAACATTAGACATAAATCTCCTTTAAATTGATAATTGTGATCTACAAAGTGAACTTCTCCGATTGTATTTCAATATAATTTATACATTATTTATAATTCAATATAAATCATTTTAAAAAAATAACATTTGCATTTTTATTATCAAATTAGGTATAGTTATTTTTATTGGAAAGGAAGCGGGTATAACACACGCAACGATCAATCAACCAATCTTTCCCCACTTGAATGAATCTATTAGGAGTAATAACGAGAAAATATTAGCAGCAAATTAAACGATCACAAGCTGCTTCAATAATGTACAAATCAAAAACCAATCACAAAACACAATAATTATTTAATGTGGCAAAAACTCCTTCGGTGTGAAGGATAAAAACTACGGGACCTCTCTTAGTCCAAGCAAATGAAATCTACTATCACAAATACTGTCTTACAGAGACCAACAGCCACAATAATCCAGAATTCAAAGGCAACAGCCACAATAATCCAGAATTCAAAGGCTCAATCTCATATAGCCACAAATTAAAGTGGAGAACTACACTAAGAGAGCAATCACAACAAAGGCTTATGTTCTGACAAATTCTGGAAAAGTTCCAGCTGTCCAAATCCAATCTTCACCGCTAAAAATAAAGAACAATGAGTAAGGAACATGCTCACCAAAATTCAGCCCGATCAGACAAAGAATGACAGACCAAAATTAGAATATAGTGAAGCTCATCAGTTTTAGAAACACCTTGAGAACAGTCTAATTTTGGATCCAAAAAACTCAACCTCTAGACCTTGAAACCAAATCTCCACAATTCAGAATGGAGAACAATATGTCTAGAAACTGTAAACCAAAAATGAGACCGATCCAACGATGAACGACTTCCCAGTTATCGGAAATGGAAAATGGGTCGGGTGGAAAAATCTCTCCTTTTGTGAAGGATGAAGGAAGAACAAAATCTTTCTATTCTCTCCTCTCTCTCTTCTCTCTCTCTTTTTTGTAGCTGCTAAAATTTATTTTTTGGTTTTAATGACAATACAGAAATTAACCCTAATGGGTTGAAAAGAAAATAGGCTTTAACAAATTTATAGGTTTTACCACATAGGAGGGAACCCAAACCCAACAATTTTTAAAATTGAAATTTCTTCTTACAATCTCATATAACTTCTCATAGCCTTATTTTTAATTTATAATTGTCGCAACACTTCGAATTTCAATTAACAACAATGATTCAATAAAAAAATCCTATTAAACATAGGGTTTGAAGAAGTCTAGTGTATGTAGTCTTACTCTTAATTAGTAGGGAGGTTATTTTCAAAACTCCAAAACTCAAACTCAAAACTAAATTGGATTATATAAGAATTTCTTCTACGGCTCCAAAATTACTCCAAACGGACTTGGATTTGGTAGATGTCTATTTCAATCTTAAAATCTATTTTTTTGGTTAGAAAGTCCACGGATGAAATCCCAAAGGTCGTAAAAGCCAAAAAAAATTGCAATTATTTATCATCTACAATATTAATAAGTATTTTTAGATTTAAGGCCAAGAGGGCATGTAAATAATTCAGAAGATAGGTTAACAACTTGACAGGAGGCGAGAAGCCAGACAGGAGACAATATCGACCAACTGCCCATATATAAATTGATCTAGCTTTCTCTCTACTGTTGGCCTGCTTTGAATTAAAGCTAGAAGTACAAGTTTCTGCAAGGACTATGTAACCATTCTAGTGTTTGGTTTTGATAACTTCAAAGGCTTAATTACTATATCCTATCTTTGAATTATGGTCAGTTATGTCTTATAAGGGTCTATTGAGACCGGTTAACATGATGATATAATTATATAGATATATTGTAGAGGGAGAGGGACTGCTTGTCAATCGAAAATCAATATGTACGATCATCTCTGATTATCACACGCACTTGTGTCCATTACGTGCAAACCTATTGAAATCACAAACTTATTGATAAATATAAATTAAATAATTATTTTTAATTTTAATTTTAGTTTCTAATAAAATAAGATCTCATTAAAAGAGTTATGTAATAATTTCTATGAAATCTTAAAATTATTCTTAAATAAAATCAAGCATAATTATAATTTTAAATTGTTTGCTTTATTTTATAAAATTACATTAATTAAAAATTATTGTTAATCGACTATCAAAACATGGTTGATTGCATAATAATGACAAAATATTATTTAGAATATTTAGATAATTAATTATAAATAATATTTTAATGCACTTACAACACTATACAAAGACTTTCTTTTACATATTTTGACATATAAAAATATTCAAAATTTCTCATAAACTATTCATTTTCTTAGTATTAGAGTCTTATCTTGTACATGTCTTGTCATTTTAATCATTATCCTATTTTTTACAATCGTCATGTTACACTTGTCACGTCACTCTTTTGGATATCTACACTATTATGAATATATTCACCATTGCCAAACCCATCATTATTTCATTTGATAGGACTTATTATGTATTGTGAACTCAAGAATTACCTCGTTTTTTGTAAGGTAATAAGTTAAGTTTTATTTACAAATTTTTTTATTAAGTCTATTGAAAAGGATGGAGAAAATTTTGAAAATTTCAAAGAATGATTACAAAATGTTGTAAAAATCATTATATTTTCATATTATTCCACAACACATGTGAGGCAATAATTAGACAATACTTTAATCGTTTAGAAACTGTGAAAGAAGTTTGTATATGCTTGCCAAATGTTATTTCAAATATGATGTTGTTCATGAATTTCAATTATTCGAGTAACCACGTCACATAAATATGAATTTGGACATATATATATGATTTTCTTTTGCAATTACAAGCTATGTATGATCAATTTGTTGCCTCTGATCTTAAATGGTATGATCAAAGAGAAGCTGGGTTATGTTTTCAACAATAGGAATGCATGAATATTATGAAGCTTTGATACCGCATTCATTATAAATTTGAACCAATGTATGGATCTCTTCTACATTATGACCAACTTCCCTAAGTAGAGATAGTTATTACCAAACTTATATATGAGGAGATCAAGTTAGCTTGACTAAAATCTCATTGTTCCTTTGATATTGTCTTAACCCTTACATGATCTATAGGTTCTCTTCCTCAAAGAAGGGAAATCATAGTTATTATAAAGAACCTAAAAATTGAATATCTAAATGTTTGATCAGGTAATTGAAAAAGGATCTTAAACAAAAGGATGAGCAATAACGACACAAGCCTTATTCTTTCATCGTTGCGGCCATTACAAATTATGTTAAGCCTTATGAGCCGACCTTATTACTCTTATTAATCAAATTGATATCGCTACCCTTAAAGATGCACTTCTTTCTTCTCAATCTGGTAATTCTAAAACCTTAGCCTTGTTTGTTACACTAGGTATGAATCCTTTTTAGTATCTTATTTCTGCATGTTATAATCATATGATTTAAGTATATTCATTATTCAAAAAATAAATACTCAGTCCCATACACCCATTATATACACTAATAATAATTCCCCTAATTATGTTAGCTATGTCAGTACTATTTACATTTAGCCTTACATTACTAAATACCTTCTTAGTTCCAAAGTTGTCACTTACTTTGATATATGTTGGTAACTATGTCTTAATCTTCATGTTCATTTTCATACTATAGTTATCATACGCAAGATCCAAGGATAAGGTAAATCATTAGGACATGGTATAAGGAGGGGTGGTAAATCATTAGGACATGGTATAAGGAGGGGTGATTGTTTAAGCTTACATCACCCTTTTTACCTTCTAGGCAATCTAGATGTGGTGTCATTATTACATCTTAAACTTGGCACTCTCATCTTTGCTACGTTTCCTTTCAGCATTTGAATCCTTTAACTTCCAGTAGTTTGTTAGGATTTGTTAAATAAGATCATGTTAACTATATATCTTGTTAGTTAGCCAAACATCATGCTTTTCATATTAATAATAGCAAATATAGGTCATCTACTCCTTTTAATTTAACGTAGTTTGGTATTTGGAGCCCTTCCTATTCTGACTTTAGGAGGTTTATAATATTTTGTAATTTTTTTCAATGAATTTTCTTCATAAACCAAAATTTTCTTGATCACTAAAAATCTAACTTGTAGCTTAAATATGTTCATTTTGTTCAAATGGTTAAAACTCAAGTTTCTAAAACAATCAAAGTATTTAGAATTGATAATGCTATAGAATATAAGGATATTCCATTCCTAACTCTCTTGTCCTAACATTCTACAATACTTCCATTGCCCTTATCTAAGTGCATTCAATAAAATGGGAGAACTAAGAGTAATCATAGACACATTGATGCATGTCAAATACATTAGAAAATAAAATATTATTCTACACAATTAAATTTGTAATAGTAGAGAGCAACGATCATATCCACAAAAAGTGTGCGTTTAGCTTTTGTAATGAATAAACATGCATTTAACATTGGGAGGGAGGGGTTTGGTTGAATTCAATTAACAAATAAAGTAACACTAAACTATTGAAGGCAAATCAAATCAAACAGAAAAAAAGTGCTAGGATTAATAAATGAGTTTTCGATTCAGTTTATGGTTCAATGTTGATCTTCACATAAATGTGTGCAAACAATCGTCATATTGTTCATGTACCTCTCTTTGAAACTATTAACCATAGATTAACAACAAGCTCTGTTAATCTTAATTTTTCCTTCAGTTGTATCCAATTAAAACAAGCTCTTTAATTAGGTTTATCTATCAGACAATCTAAAATAAGCTCTCTTGATTTAGTGTGACAACCACCTTACAAAATAGAATGTTAATATAGGGAATAACTACATAAACTCGAATCATTTAACCTATATTATGTTATCCCTAATGATGTGCGACCATTAGTTTACCACAAGTGAATTAGAGTTACAATGATTACGTATTGTAATGTAGATTATGACAATGAATTCAGACATGAATAATCTATTTGGAGTATCTAAATCATTCATACAAAATGCCAAAGCATTAATCATGGAATAACATAATCAATTCCAAAAAAGAGTTAAGAACAACATCACTAGACTATTCAATGCCCAAACATGTTTATTAGCATTGATATTTCCTTTGAATTGGAAAGATGAAGTTTAGCTCCTCGTAGCCAAAGAGTATGTACGTTCATTACAAAATATTTCTGGATCCTAATATACCTAATGCCAGATAGTTGCCAATAAGCATAAGCCAAAAAATACAATATGCACTTTTAGGCCTCTTAAATGTCATTTTATACTTAAAATTAGGTTTGCGAGAAAATACTTGGTCAGTTATATAGGCTTATAAGTGACCGTATATGTCAAATTTTCTAGAAATCGTGAACACATACATTCATAATGAGATATATAGCCACTTACACTTTACTATATAGCTCACTTACCTGGCTATATAAGTCCACACATGGTTATGTAGGTTGCAAAGGTGGTTGAAATGTTGTCTTCGAGCTCTTACATGGTTTCAGTGACTTACACGGTCCCATACAGGATCATGTAAGTTGTAGTAACTTCATTTCTCGTATTCTTTCTCCTATTTTCACCCTAATTAGTCTTTTTTACTTCTACGAAGGCAAATAAGATTAAACATCAATATAACGGCACCAAGGATACGATCTTAGCTCATTTTGGTTCTTATTCTTCCAACTTGTACCTAAAACAAACTATGAACCAAAATAAATATCTAAAGCATATCATAACATTAATCACTAAGCATTAGAGAGTAAATATATATTTAATTAAGCACTTATCAAGTTTCTTCACACTTAGCTTTTGACTATCCTTAGGTAGAACTAAAAATCAAAACATTTCCTCCTTTTCTATAAATTTTAAGAATAGATAGACATAAGAAGAGAGCAAAAAGTTTTAAAACCATGAAAAAAAATAAGCATTCAATGTTCTACTCATGATCAGTCAACAACCATTCCCTTTAAAAACTGAGCAGTCTAAAAGTAGACTTTGACAAGTTATGTTTAGAAATAAGCTAAATCCACTAGTACACTCAAACACCTTTTATGATTAAGACATTGCATGACTTTACATATCATTTCAGTGCTCTATCGTAAAAGATTCACATGCATAATCACGACTTAAAAGATTTTTTAAGGTTATAGTGGGGCCAAGGTTAATGTGAGAAATATTTGGGTCATGTACTTCAAAAGTCATCAAAACTAGTAAAGAAGAAAAAACACTCAATAAAGTATCGAGTGTGAAAATTATCATTCACTCAAAACTGGGTACCATTAGTTATGATGAATGCGAAACTATGTTTCACAAATTAAACGTAATTATCATCAGGACATAAGCTGACCTATCTTGGCCCATTGGGCCATGGGTCACCATGTCCTGACTTTAGGCCGGGCCAGGTATGGCCTATTAACATCTTTATTCACAAGGGCATAAACAACATCTTTGAAGCTTTACGTGTTTACAGTAGCTTCCACGATCTTTGTACATAGTCGTGTATCTCCAAAGTTGCTTCAATTCTTCCATTTTATGCCTCAAGTTTGCCCAAAATATTCTCCTTTTAATCTATGAAGGTAATTATTATCTAAAAATATGCTTAAACCAAAATATGTACCAAAAATACGATAAGACTCTTAAATAACAAGTAAAACACACTAAATATTGTATAAAAAATATAGTCAATTAATCATTTATCAAACATCCTCACACTAAAGTTTTTGCTTGTCCTCAAGCAAACCATAATCTAAATCATCGAACTCTCAAACATTCATCCCTTATTAACCTCATCCAGTCCATCCACATCCTAAATCATCATGTCATATTAATCAAATTAATATACAATTAGATTTAACTCATCCTAGAACCAACCTTCATAAGTTAATATTAATAGAAATCACATAGAAAATCTTTTTGAAATTAAAAGCACAAATTTTCGCACCTTTACTAAGGATTCACTTAGTGCATTCAAAGTGTTTAGGATAAAAAGTGTAAGAACTCTCAAATCAATAGATAGGAGGATTCTTAACTATAAGCCCATTTATATTTCTTTCTAGGGTATGAAATTGAATATAAACCATATATATTTTGGGGTCTTATTTCTAGATATATCCTCATTCCTTTTCTCACAATCTACTTCTTTCTTCACTAATCCATCTATTGACTTGTTTCTTTATTTAGTTAACTCACTAGTTTTGTTTGAGTACCTACCAGTTGTAGGTCATAAAGAACAAAGATCATTTGTTCCACCTGTGGATCCAAATCCATCGAAGGATCTTGAGTTTGGGTTCCTGAACCAGCCTAATCATCATGACTGAATAAGGGTCATTAAGCTCCCTTTTTATTTAGAATCCTATGTTTTGAGTATCCCTCATCTTAAAAATAACTTTGTTAACTCAATCATCACTTCCCTTTATGAACCCAGTAATTATAAAGAAGCTAATGCTAATCCTTTTTAGAAGCAAGCTATAAAAGAAGAATTATAAATTTTAGAGGTATCCAAACTCAAGATCTAGTTTCATTTCTCCCATGTAAGACTTTAGTGGGTTATAAATATGTCAACAAAATCAAAATAAAGGAAGATGGTACTATAGAATGTTATATATTTTATTTTATTTTATTTTATTATGATTCATACAGAAATGTAGTATTGACTATGAGGAGACCTTTGATCATGTGACCTATCTTCCTTCAGTTTGTAGCCTTATAGTTGTTGTTACCATTAAGAAATGACAATTATTTCAAATGAATGTTAAAAATGTCTTTCTTAATAATGATCTTTCTAGAGTGATATATGGCCACCTCCAGGTTATAATCATCCTTTAGACATTGTTTGTCAACTTAAAAAAGTTCCTTATAGCCTCAAACAAGTCCATCTACCATGGTCTATCAAATTTAGCTCTATTTTTTAACAACTTGACTTTTTTTCGAGTCTATATGATAATGTCTTATTTGTTTAATACACAGATAAAGGCTCTGTGCTGTTATTACTCTATATAGATGATATGATAATCATCAGCAATGACTTTGGTGGTATTACAAAATTAAAAATGTTAGTTAGGCAATTCTTTAAGATAAAAGATCTTAAACATTTAACTTTTTTTTATTAGATATCTTATATAATGATTTGGGCTACTATCTCTATCAAATGAAGTATGTTATTGATCTCTTACCTCAAGTTGATATAAGTGATAATAAAATTGATTCTACTTATATTAAGAATGATATTTATCTCACAATAACATGTAAAGAACCTTTAGATGACCTTAGTTTGTATCAACAATAGGTGGCTTGTTTGGTATACCTTACAATTACTTATCTTAACATAACTTCTATAGTTCAGATTGTGAGACAATTTATGATAACTCTTTGAACCATTTGTTATACCACAATGTTTTGTATTCTATGTTATGTTAGGGGTACCCTATTTTATAGTATTCAACTCTCATCCTCCTTTTTGGAGCTTTAATGGTGATTGGGTTATAGATCCCACTAATTAACACTCTACAAATAGGTGATGTTTCTTTCTTGGTGATTCTTTTATATATGGAGAAGTATGAAACAACCAATTACAACTTCTTATATCATTGGAGCTAAATATCAAGTTCTTACTGACACTATTTTTGAACTGTTATGATTACATAAGCTATTACAGGATATGAGAATTAAACATTCATCAACCGCTACTACTTATTATGATAATCATAGTGCTATTCAAATTGCTTATAGTGACATATTTCGAGAAAGAGCAAAATATATTGAAAAAGGTTGTTACTTTATTTGTCATCATATTTAGCAAGGAACCGTCTTTCTTGTGCAACGAACCATCTTTCTTGTTTCTATATCATCTTGTAATCCAATAATGGACATCTCCACTAAAGCTCAGTTGCCAACTTGGTTCAATGAACTAGTTAACAAACTTAAGGTAGCTTTATGTTCACCTTCTTGAATTTGAGGGAGGTGTTAGTCAACTACAATATATTGTTGCAAAAGAGGAATAGTTATATAATAATGACAAAATATTATGCAAAATATTTAGACAATTAATTGCAAATGATCTCTTGATTATTTCCTTTGCTTATGTACTTACAACTCTATAAATAGAGCCTTTCTTATATATATTATAACATATAATAATATGCAAAACTTCTCCTAAACTATTATGTCTCTAAATTAAGTAAGTTCTTTTGATGTATCATCAAATAATGCAAAATTAGACATTTACCTCAATGATCTAAAGCTTCTTAATCAAAATCCTCTCAAGTTTCATTAAACTTGGAACTTTACATACTTGATGTCAAACATATTATTTTTAAATTCATTTTAGGAACTAGTTTGTTAAAATTATAAGTTCACCGACGGAAGTTGTAAAAGAAAAACTGAGATATATGAAATTTATCATAAGTTCGCCAACTGAAGTTGTAAAAGAAAAACTGAGATATACGAGATTTATCCTATTTTTAAAAGGGATAATGTTAATTTAAATGATTAAATACATCTATTATAAGAAAATAAACTTAAAAGGGCTTTAAACCTTCATTAATAATGGGAGTGAATTAAAATATTATAGACTCATTTAATTAATTATTCTCATGTTCATAAACTACTATTATATACTCTCAGATGTTATTTTCATATTAATTGATAATCTCAACATTAGCCAACATATTCAACATTCATTTCATCTTTATTTTCATATAAGGTTTCAATGCTTGGAATGTGCAAAGGTCTAGGGTGAAATTAACACAACTGTAAAAATCTAAATTGTTGAAGTTGAAAAGAAAAGAAGCATATATTCCAACAAGATTTAATGTCTTACCAATTACAAATAATTGTATGTTATCTAAATGTCAATGTATATTAATAATTAGAAACAGGGATCGTAACACAATATTATGAATATTGTACTGGGCTTAGTATTGAAGTTAGTTCTTATATGGTATGGTACTGATATCAGTTAATATCGAGTATCGTTTTGGGTAAATTTTTAAAATTACAAAATAGTCTCTAAATTTCATAAAATTACAAAATAGTTCTTCAATTTATTGTAATGATATATTTTTTAATTTGAAATCAAATATGTCTTAAAAGATCATAATAACGTAAATTTGAAAGAATAATTATCTCTTCATTTATATTAATATTGCTTTTCACATATTTAACATATTTGAAATATAACTTTACCAAAGATCATTTATTATTCTCCATTATAAATAATTTTAGAATTCCTTTTAAATAATAATATTTGTTCTTAACAGTTATAAAAAGATTTGATTCTATAACCTATTGTATTTTAATTGATTCATTCTTAGGTGGGCTAATTCATGAGTTGATATAAATTGAAACTATTTATTTCAAATTATTAGCAAATGAAAGATGTAGGTTCTATAAAAAGTTTCTATTTAAGTATTTGAAAGTGAGTTGTTTTATTATATAAAATTGAAATATAATAATTGTCTTTTTTGGTTTTTAAAAATAATGAATAATAAATTAAATTACTTTAAGAATAAAATTTGATATGTTAGGAAATATTTTAGCATAAAAATTTTAAATATAATATTATAAAAAGAACAAACTAAAAAATGGTTTAGTAAAATAAAAAAAATTATTCTTTAATTTTATTACAAATCTTAGTTTAATAAATTTTATTTTTTATTTTATTATAAATCTTAAGTTTTAAATATACAAAATTATTTTTTTAATTAAAAACAAAAAATAAAAATAAGAAACAAAAACTAAAAAAAGAGTGAAAAACAGTCTCTTAACAATTATCTACGTAAATTAATCAAGGAAAGGCATGGTCGTTTATAAAAAAGTATTAATGCATTATTAGAATAACAGGGTAATAACAAGTTTATTACATAGGGAGTAAGTGGTGATTCTAGTTGTTTCCTTATGAAAATGCATGATATGTAAAAATATTTGTTTGGTCGAAGTATCTTTAAATGTGCAGTAAATGATTAGATTTCCTGTGAAGTGGCATAATATATAAAATATTTATTTGATTAAAAACCAAAATGTCTTTGGGTGAGCTTCACGTGAGAGGATAAAAACTAAAAGGTTCAAAACTCTAAAAACTTGGGCTATTATTCTCTTACTTTTCGTAAACAGCACCAAACAATAAATTAGGTGGTGACTGGACGGCGAGACTAACGTTGGGTTTAGTTGATATCTCTGCGAGTAGAGACAGATAACAAAATATAAAAATTATGTATCTAATAGTGTTTGATTGGTGACACTACTATTTTTGTTCCGTTTCTAATTTACAAAAATATAAATTTTTTTGTTCCTTCTAAAACTGTAACACAATTTTTTTGCGTCTATCACAGAAACAAAATACGGGAGCTATTGGATAAAAATATCCCTATATTATTACTAATATTCCACACATGCCCATGTATATATAGAAAAAAAAAAGACATTCTTAATAAAATATAAGGCTTGAATGTATCTTTAACTTATTGTGTAATCAATTCTATGAATACTTAGATATTTTATTAAATTATTATGTACTAGAATTTCTAACTTGTAAGATTTTTTTATTCAATAACTCATTTCATTAAATT
>JAOTJB010001670.1:0-11928 GCA_027123815.1 Erythroxylum minutifolium | reverse complement strand
TAATGAACCTCTCCAATTACCATTTTAAAACACTTAAGACACTTTTTCTATTTAGCTCAATTAATCACAATCAAAAATCGGGAAAATGTCATGTATGCATGTACAAACATTTCATGTGCAAGAATTCACTTATTCACTATGCATGTGCATATATGAATGCATGCATATGTCACTATTCATTGATACACTCCTATTGGTGAGGGGATGTTACATAACATCTACGTAATGGAAGATTGTAGAAAAGATGATATTGAAGATCCTTTAGAAATCAACTCAGAATATAAGTGGAGCAACAACTAGTTGAAGAAAATGTCTATTTAATAAAAAGCTACTGCATCTGTGAAGACATCAGACTTTTGAAATACTTCAGCAGCATCAATATTCTAGAAAGTTATATCTTTACCAAACTCCTTATGCCTTAGAAAGTGAAAACACTCTATTGAGATAGATTATTATTCCTTGAGGCTTACATTGAGTAAACCATATATTTATTTTTTGTTGAGAGCTTCTAGGGGCTTATTAAACACTACAAGTGTGGACGGTTGAAGAACCTTAAAAAATATGTACTTGTGAGCTTAGAAAGGCTCGTTAGAATTTACTACTTGGATTTTTATAGTGAAATACTCAAATTGGATACTTAGAGACTGGATGTAGGCTTTGTTATAAGTCGAACTATTATAAATTGATCGTTTTATTCTTTATCTGTTCTTAACTTTTAAATTTCTGCATTATAGTGTTTGTGTTCATTTTACAAAAGGCTCCTTCACTTTTAAAATAGGCTCCTTCTGTTTTAATATTGTAAGAGGTGTCTTTTGTTTTAATCTTTTACAGGCTCCTTTCAATAACAGGCTCCTTTTGTTTTGAAAGTTACTGGATCCTTTCGTTTTTAAACATTAACAGGCTCCTTCCATTTTGAACGATAACAAGCTCCTTTTATTTTGAAAGTTAATAAGCTCCTTTCGTTTTTAAACTTTAACAGGCTCATTTCGTTTTAAACGATAATAGGCTCCTTTTGTTTTGAAAGTTAACAGGCTCCTTTCATTTTAAACTTTAATAGGCTCCTTTTATTTACAGACATTTCTATTGAAATAGCAGGTTCTTATCTTTTATACGAATTGATAGTAACATGCAAAAAAAAATTTAAGTCACACATAATGAACCTCTTAGTACATATGCTTGCTTTATTACTTTCATATTTTCATTGTCCAAATTTGAACTCAAAATGCATTATTTATTCTCTTAGCATCTATATGTGATAAGAATCAATATTAAATAATAAGATTGAATTGTTATCCACTCTTTGGAACTTCATTTCTTTTCTCTTCCTTCCTTAACTTAATAAAGTGTTCTTATTATTATTTATCTTCTTTAGTGAGCTTTCTCATATAGAAAACCCCTTAAAATCCGTAGTTATGCTTGCAACATTACCATCATAATATTTCCTTAAACAGAAAGTATTAATCTTACACATGTTTATAGACCTTTCAGTGAACATTTTTCTTTTATTTACAACTATATTTACTAGTGAGTGAATATCCTAAGAATATAAACTCATCCAATTAAAGTTAAAATTTTCAAATTATTTTTAATATTCAAAATAAAACACTTACAACTAAGAACTTTAAAGTAGTTAGTCTTAGATTTCTTATCTTGTCAAAATCCATAAGACGTCCTTTCTAAAGATTGTCTAACATATATCCTATTAGTTATGTACCATCAATTGAAACAAACTCACTCAAAAATATTTAAAAATATTGTATCCAATATAGCCTTATCCATTTCTTTAAGTGTTTTATGCTTTCTTCTCATTACTCTATTTTATTTTGGAGACTTAGTTAATTTTTCATTTTTTATTACCTAACATAATCAACTTTGATGTATGAAATATTTAACCCTTTTTTATTTTGAAACTTCTTGACACACTTCAAAAGTTTATAAAAACAACATTTTTAGTTATATCAAATATAAAAACAACATTTTTAGTTATATCAAAACAATATTTTTAGTTCTAAGGAATATGGCCTATGTAATCTACTAAGTTATCAACTATAGTTATAATAACTAATAGTGCTTACCTTATAAACTAACTATCCTAGGTGAGTCGAAATAAATTAATATAAATGGATTAAAGGGCTATTGAGGATGATGCCCTTTTTTTTTTTCTCTTGTTGGAGTATTTTACCTTTTTACCCATTTAACAGGCATCATAAACTTAATCTTTTTAAAATTTTAAGTTCTGTAAATCATTCACAAGTTGTTAATGATCAATCTTGGTGAGAAGCTCTATATTTGCTAAAACAAGCCTCTTATAAAAATACATACATCTTCGTTAGTGAAAATTGGACACTTGAAATCTATGTTAGATAACTTATGGAAATCAATGGTGTATACATTTCCTTCTTTATATCTTATAAGGACTATAGGATTGTCATAAAATAATTCCATTTTAAGCTAACTTTATAACCCCTATGGTATAATTGACTAATGTTTAATAAATCAAGCTTCAAGTCATCAACCAAAAATACATTTTAAATAAATAAGTGATTTTTTTATTCACTTTCTCAATGTTAATAATCTTACTTTAATTGTTGTTTCTAAATGTCATAAGGCCTGCATCTTTATTCTTAATTGCATTAAATTTCTTTATGTCTTCACTCATATATATTTTTCAAGTATTATATATGTACTATTTGTTCTTCATTTTTCAAACCTATAAGCTTTTCATAAAACAAGAAGAAACCAATATTCTTCCAATAATAACATCTAGATTGTATGACCTATGAGTCTTGTGTTATATGAATGTTATTTATACATGCCATATGATTTTATTTTTCTATATATGGGGATGCAACATATAATGTTTTCTTATGTTGGTCTCTATAGGAATACATATTCACTTTAGAGTTTCTAGGTCTAAAGTTGTATTTTGTATATAACCATAGTTTGCCTTTTATATTTTAGGACCGAATGCACTTTACTGTGCTTTGCTATTACTGGATGTTAAGGATTCATGCTCATAATTATTTGTTTTATTCACAAAATTGCTCTTAAAGGATAAGGTACTACTATGTAAATAACACATCTCATGTATTCTAACGATACATCTAACTTTTCTTTTCCCTTATCAATCCTATACAAAGACATTTTTAATTCCTCTAATTTTTTTAAGCAACATATATATTTTACAACTTGTAAACCTTTTTAGCATTCTCATTATGCATAGAATCACTAAAAATTTTCAAATTAATCTTGATTTTCTTATTTCCTGTAAGCATACATCACACAAATTTTATGTTTCGATTTATTTAAAAGATAAATAATAGGTTGATATTTTATATATTATTTAGAGTTAATTAACTTGGTATTTAGAACCTTTATAAATCTTTTTTATGAATTTATTATATTTTTCATGTCTAATTCGTTTTCTTAAAGGTGATGAATTTAAGGAGAAAACATAAAATTTAGTGTAATTTTCTCCATAATTGTTCAATTGAAATGAATTTGGAGTCGTTGAAAAGCTAACATGATGGAACATAAATTTAGAGAAGATTTTGAGAGAAAAAATTATAACCCAAAGATGCCTAAAAGTGGAGAAGTTTAAGGAATAAAGCAAAATAGGCATGTCTATTTTTTGCGAAGGTTTGAGAAATAAAACAAGATCGACATTGGAGTTAATTCTAGAGCAATGTTGGACTCATAAGAGAAGAAATACAAAAATAGTGTTGGTTGTAAAGTATTTTATGTTTTAGATACACTTTTACTTATGAAGCGTAAAAGTTCTGAAACAATATCAACGTCAATGTTGCAGTTAGTCTATATATGATTCTTCAAGTTCAAGTCATTTATAACTCTATTTTTATAACCTTATTTATAAATGCTTATATCAGAATTAAATATCCATACTTCTAATAGACTTCTCTCATTCTTTTAGCATTCTTCCATCTTAGTTTATCATAATTTTTGTTCTCTTAGAGTTGAAGGAAGAATTGAAGTAAGGATTAGAGGAGCTTGTGACACCTTCTCTTATTATTTACTTCTATTCTTTTGTTCTATGTTGAGATTATTTGTTTATGTTTAGTTTATTTATATTTGGTATTTAGTAATCCTAGTTAGAGTTAGGGATCAAGCTTGTAAGGATTTGTTCAATTATTTATACATGTTTTGATTACTTCATTGGTTGATTTTATTCTCTTTAATCTTAATGTTAGATTTGTCATTGGCTACTATAGATTTAATCTTAGGGATTGTATGAAGGATTGATAAGTAAAGTATGATGTGTGCACTAGGAGAATAAATATTTTAAAAAAAGAGAATGACAATATCTTAGACTTTAGTGATACTAGATATTAACTATGCTTAATGAGTTTGTTTAAATTAAATTATATATTAACAAGTGGTAGCTACCTAATTAAATTAACCTATTTAATTCGATAAAGGGAATAGATGCATTAAATTAATTGTTATTTCAACATGGATAGTGAATTGTGTATGATAATTGAAATTCCATAAAAGTGAACATTAAATCTCTAATGTTTGTTTAATTGATACAATTGAAATTCCATTAAAGTAAACCTCAAATATCTAACATTTGTTTAGTTGATTTCTTTCCTTATTTTTTTTGTTTTTATAAGTTCATTAGCTTAATTATCTTTTACTCCGTGGTTTTATTTAGTTTGTTTATTTCTCTGTAGAATTGAAACTTTAGAAGCACTCTAAATTTTTAAACTATCTATTTTACTTTATATATTTGTAAATTAGAAAGTAAATTGATAATTTTCTTTCTATGTTTAGTCAAAATTTCCAAATTCATAAGGAACGCATGTAAATCAATTCATTATTACTGTCCATAATAGGTTGGAACTTATCTCTTTTTTCATATGTTATAAATTCTCTCTCTCTTTGTTTTTTTAAATGTTATTTCTTGATTAGAATCGTCATATTATAAATCAATTTAGTCATCACCTCTAGTTTCCATATTTGATAATAACATGATGACTTTCCTTACTCTCTCCATATTAAAGTAAGTCTTATCAATATCGTTTATCTCATTTAAAATATCAATTAATCTAGTATTTGTGCTAATAGTAATTTCATCATGTTTTATGTAAAATTATTCATATTTATGAATAAAAATGCTTATTTTGCTTTTTTAACTTAATGAAGAATTTCCTTGTGATTTTGAGGTGTGTCAATTCTCATCCACAGTTTCATACTAAGAGAAAAATAAGTTTATCTATTCTAATTCATAAAAAATATTATTATTGACTATTACTATTTCTTATTAGTTGAGTCTCATTTACTCTCTTTTTTAGGTGTGGTTGTAGTAGTTCTATTTTTGGTTGATTTAATGGGGACTATTGGTCATTTTTAACTATATTGTAAAAGCCAATCCGTTCATCTATTAAAATTACTTTCCTATTATGGATAGTCATTTCCATTATAGAATAATGAGTGACTAATATTTTATTCCTCGTTGACTAAGTGTACTTAGTTCTACTATGACTGTTCACTATGTCACTAGATATATGCAACTAAATAAAAAATGAACTTATTTTGATACCAATTCTCATCCTAAATGACACTTGAGATATAGGTAAATTTAGTTTTTTAAGTTTTAACTTAATACAAAGATAATTTTAACTAAGTATTAAAATGAACATAAAATTAAAATAAGTGACCACTAGGTATGTGGCACTATGAAACATATAGTACCAATTCACTAAAAACTCCTTAAGATATTTTTCCTATTTTAAGATTAGTAGTCCTACAACCTTAGGCTTTTAGTCAATATACCTTATGTTTTCTTTCACTTAAAATGCTATAGATACTTGATTATGCATAACTTATGAATATTGAATTATTCGGTGTACTCAACATAAGGAACAATGTAAATTTTAATGTTAAGCCTAAGTCAACAAACAAATATAGACAATTAAATAATAAGAAAAAATAAAAGAGAATAATAATGAGATTTATAGTAGTTAGGTCCAATATTTGAGTCTACATCCAGCTCATAATGATCTTTAGGTATTTAATCCACTATACTCTTCAATATGGATGAAAAGAGTTCCTGAGAACAACTTTCTATTATTGAATTCTCCAAAGACTCTCCAAAAAAATCAAGTTTAGCACTTACAACATCTCTCAATAAATCAAACTCAAGTAACTCTTATCAATAACTCACACTTCATAAGCAACTCTCAGTAAGCCCCTAAGTATGTATCCTAATTCACAACCAGTTTCTCTTAAATGCTTCATTTATTAATTGATTTATAGTGGTTTTATCCCTCTAAGTTTAAATATATATTCCTAAAAGTTTACAGATACTATAAACTAATGAAATATTTATTGGAACCTTAATATTGTTCTCAAGATGGCTAAGAAAAGAGGATAAATTTTGTGTGTTTGAATTTTATTTATTTGTAAAACTTGAAGAATTATTTTTAATTATAATAAAATTTTATGGAAATTGATATAAGATAATCTATATAATAATAAAAGAGAGTAAGAAAAGGAAAGATAAAATTAAATGATAATAGTTTATCCAAATAATCTTTGACCAACTTCTAGTTCACAAGCTCTACTTGAGAATTCCACTATCTATCTTCCCTTAATGGGTGAAGAGAAATCTTTGATACCAAATGTTACTTGCCATAAGCGAAGATGAATATTTACTATATTCTTACTTTACTTTGATTAAAGAGGAACCCTTACAATAATTTTGCTTTGTTGTAGGCAAAGAGGAACGTTTTACAATAATTGCTCAATATTACTAGAAACCTTATAATGTGCATCCCAAGCAATTGTTTGAAATTTCCAAACTAGCATAATTATATAAAACAAAAAACCTTTCTTTCTTGCTATACTAATGATGTATGGCTTAATATTGTTTATAAAAAACATATATACACTGAAAGGCACTTTTTAGCCTCTTAAAGATCTTTAAAAATCTATAATATTTCAAATATTCTTCTAAAAAATCAAGTATAATCTATTTATATCCAAAACCACTTAAAATGATCGGAAGCATTAACTGCTAGAAAAAAGTCAAATCTTATTAGGCCTATTACCTCTTAGGATGTGACAAAAACTTTAATAAGCCTCAATTCAAATAAATCCCCTAGTCTTGGTGGATTAAATGCATTTTTTACAAAGAATCATAGGGGAGAATAAAGGTTCAGATAAATAAAGCAATTATGGAATTCTTTAACTTAGGAAAACTACTAAAGAAAATTAATAAAACTTACATTTTCCTAGTACGAAAGATGCCTAATACAAATTCACTCAAAGATTTTAGGCTTATAGCTTACTGTAAGGTTCGATATAAAATCTTATCTAAAGTAGTTTTCTGGAGGATGAATGTAGTGCTAAACTCTCTCATAAGAAAATCACAAGGTACTTATATTAGGGAAAAAATATAGCGAAAATATTTTATTGGCAAAAAAAATATTCAAAGGTTATCTAAGGAATTACTCTATTAAAAGTTGTGCCATAAAAGTTGAATCATACAAGGCCTATGATTCAATCAACTAGAATTAATCTTACACTCATTGGAGGCTTTTAATTTTCTATAAAAATTTATCACTTAAATTGAATAATGAATCGCAACCACATCATTTAGTATCATAGTGAATGGAAAAATATCTCAGATGTTCAAGGGAGTGAGATAGATAAGAAAAAGAGACCTAATATCACCCTATCTATTCTCAATTTGGGCTGATGTGTTAACCAAGCTCATTAATTATAAGAATAGAATGGATCCCTTTTTCAAATTTTGCAATGAATGTGGTAAGATAAAGGCTTCAATCTCTCATTTATAGATGACACTAGTTCAATTAAGGTTCTAATGAAGTCACTTCATATATCTAATAAGAGATTAGGACTTAAAATCAATAAAGACAAAAGTTATATGTTAGTTTCAATGGAAGCAAATTCACAAGCTCAATAGCTCTCTATTATCTCTAGTTTAAAGATAAAATATCTCCCATTCAAATATCTAGGAATTTCAATCTCAATTAAAAGTTGAATATATGATGATTACCAAGCTTACTTTGACATGTTCTATATAAGAATTGCTTACTTGTGTTAAAAAAAAAGGTTAACATGTGCAAGGATTCTACAACTTATTAAACCTATTGTAAACTATTTATATGTCTGTTGGATCTTGCACATGATACTACCAAAAAACCTTAAAAGTACATAGAGAGAATGATGATAAATTTCCTATATATTAGGGATTCTTATGGAAAACCTTATGATAAAGTCAAATAAACTGATATTAGAGTGTCAAAAGAAGAGGGAGGACTAGGTATATGGCTAATGAAAATTCCAACAATGTGTTTTTTGCCAAAAAGAATTTAAGGGCGCCTCATAGATAAGGAAACTTTTTAGGTGCAATGGGTTCACTCACTTACTTTAAGAATCAATACCTATAGGAAATAAAGCTAATATGACTCTTCGTGGACCTTGATAATAATCGTCAAGATAAGGGAAAAGTTACATTGGGAAACTACGCATAAAATTAATAATGGAGAAAGCACATAGCTTTGGTTCAATAAATGGAGTAAAGAAGGATCTATTCCCTGAAGCATTTCACCTAAAACGCACACAAAGTAAGGCTAAGGTCAAAGAGCTTATAAGATGCAATGAATGACATCTAAAGTTTAGAGGCTTCTCGATAATTTAAGAAAATCGACCTAAAAACAAATTAAACCAACATCTAAAGGATATTATAAGGTGGAAAAGACATGTATTAGGATTATTTATTGACAACTTTTACACAAGTGCTTAAGATTCCAACACCTAATATGTAATAAAGTAAGCTGGTATGGCTTAAGAAGATTCCCCCAAGATATCATTTATTCACTGGCTTGCCATCAAAAATAGGCTTAGCACTTTAGATAGAATCAAAGCATAAATCCAATCTACAAGGTATGTAATATAAAGCATGAATCAAGAGATAACTCTTCTTTAATTACAACTACTCTAAAAGGTTATGGCTAAGAATTCAAGATCTATTCAACCATTGTTGTAATAAAGATGATTGTGAGAAAATAATATCATAGGCTTCAATGAGACAACATCTTAAATAAAAGGATTACAACCTCTTCAAAATTACCTTAGGATATGGTGTTTATGTTATATAAAGGAATGAAAGAATTTTCAAAAATAAATGTCAAGACCAACAGATTTTTTTCCCAAAGCTTAATAATTTAGATAAGAGAAAAAAATCTTAGCTAATATAAAGCAAAACCTTATAATAGATGGCGTAGTAAGAAGATGGTGTATAGTAAAAAGATAAATAGAAAGGTTATAATAATGTCGGTAGTAAAAGTAGTTATATTGTCTAGTGATATTATGTAACACTGGACTCTCTAAGCTTTTTGTATTGTGCTATATTTGGAGATACTACTGTATATTAATATATACATAGTTGTGATGAGTTCAAAGATGCATTTGAATCGTTTTGTTACGTATGCCAGTGATATAAAATGTTATATACCCTTAAATAAACTTAGAGTTCATCGGTATGCAAAATCTTGGAGATTTTTGACATATAAGCTTCTAAATGTGTAAAACCGAGTCCATTGGATGGGTACGACAATGGTGGTTGAATTAAATGTGTTCTAATGCCTTAGAGGTGGTTAGACATGATTTATAGACTTATTGGACACTTAGAAAGCTCAATTGAAAAAGTTAATGTACAAAAGGGTTTATTGGCAAAATTGTTAAAAGTGAAAGGACTTATTTGTAATTTTCGATTCTTGAAGGACTAATATGTAAACTTTATAAAGTTAAGGGGTATTTATAATTTGCAAAAGTTCGAGGACCAAAATAAAAATAAAAGCTTTGGTCATTCTCAAATTTTGGGCTTAAATTTAGGAAAGTTTGGAGGGTATTATAGTAATTTCCATTTTACCATATCTTGGTCAAAGAAGAGTCAAAATACTAGACTCTTCTTATGTGTGGCCGTATACTTCATGTTTTAGACTTAAACCATCTTGTTTTAATTAAAAGACAGGGGAAGAAAGGAGAAGAGAGGAAAAAAGAAAGGGAGTTTCGGCCATCACCCAAATTTTACCAAGTTTTTGATTTTTCAATCCAAACAAAGGAGTTCTAAGCTAATTTGGGGTCAAAGAACTCAAATATATCATTAGATTTGAGAAATTTTCAAAGGATTTGAAGATATCACCAAAAGAAAGTATTGGTAAATTTTGTCTCATCTCTCTTTACATTAGGATTTTGAGTTTAGTGTTAAGATATGTTTTTCTCCATACTTGAATATGCATGAATCATGGCTTAGGTGAATGAAATGTGTCATAGAGAGGGTTCTTTAAAGTTCTAAAGTTGTGGTAAAATTTTTGGTGTGAATATAGAAGTGTTTAAAATTGTTTGCAGGTTTTGGGCTTTTTAAAATACAGCTGTTGTGTTGCCCAATTTTTTTTAAAAATAAAAAATAAAAATAAATATATCCATAACTAGGAGAAGAAGTTCAATTAGCCTTGCATAGTCGAATTAAGGACACCGTTAGTGTCCTTAGCCTGAATATGCGACAGTTGTCATAGGCTCGATGTGGTACCAGGTCGTGACATATACATACTGCTTAATATACCCTCAATAATATACCTCCTAGTAGCTCTTTCCCTCCCTCCCTCTCTCTCTCCTCGATACAATCCATATTTATTGTCTATTATCTTCTCTGAACTCACTGCAACACCTCCTGAATCTCCTTTTGTTGTTGGGTTTTTGAGCAAAGAAGCTAAAGAAAATGCTAGCCCAGAGTTAAGTACCGAAGAGGACAAGCAAAAGTACATTCTGCTTTGGATCCTATTGCTAAGTTTGTCACTTGATGCATGGTTTGATTTGGGAACTGCATGCTTTATTTGTTTGGATTTTCACGTTTTATTATTTTATAAAGGGTTTTTCTCGCAGTGGTTATCCTGGTATCATTGGTTTTTTAACCTTTTACTTGGTGGGTGGCTATGGTTGATTTCACTTGTTAGACTGAGATGCATATCTAACTTTATTGTTCTAGTTTCCTGTTGCTTGTTGCTTTTCTCTTCGGTGAGGGTAGGTGTAGTTCGGTGACCGTGGTTATTTATAAGCGTGACGATTATGTCCCAAATTCTTTTTTTTACATGAAAGTCTATTTTCTTATTATAAATAAATAATTTTTAAATATAAATCATATATAATAGAATAAATTTTATTAAATAATTAATAATAATAATTTTATATAATTAATAATAAATTTTATATCATTAATAATAAAATAATAAAATTTTTATTTATATTTTTATTATTTTAAAATAGAAAATATATAAAAAAATTTATTTACGATATTAGACGTATAGGGTGCGCAAGGGCGTGTATCTCTATCGAAGATATGAGCATGACTGTGTACATCTTACCCTTCCCATACTCTGCTTAGGCGAGAATTTGAGTATGTTTGATTTGGTTTGGTTAGATTGTACATAACTTTTTAATTGAACATGATTTCTGTTTTAAAATCATAACATTAAACCTCTTGCAACAACCATTTTAATTTTAAGAGTATAATAGTCATCTACTATATATTACATTCCATTCCATCCATCTTTTAAACAATGTTTCATTATGTTACATTATAAACACTTTCATTCCTCTCAAACAACTTTTCACTATATTATATTTCATTCCATTATATTTCGTTCCGTTCCATTCCATTATATTTCGTTCCGTTCCGTTCCATTCTATTAATGTTATCCAACCAAACAGGCCTAAGATTAGAGACAGCCCAATCCCAAAACGTTAAGCCTAATCGATCCGCTTGCACCCCAAAAGCCATTTCTGTTAAACCCTATTTCCCAAAACCCCCTTACTCTGACCTCGAGAGCCTCTTCTCCATGAACATAAAGCCATTTCTGTTAAACCCTATTTCCCAAAATC
>JAOTJB010001660.1:0-11929 GCA_027123815.1 Erythroxylum minutifolium | reverse complement strand
CCCCCCCCCACCACACATACAGCCAAGGTTGAAGTTCCTAGGCACAAAGCCTATGGTGGGGTAAGGAGTGCAAAGGAGATTGACAACTTCACCTTTAACATGAAAAGGTACTTCGAAGCAGTGGGCATCGAGGATGAAGCCACAAAGGTACGTAATGCCTCTCTTTATTTACAAGATATGGCTATTGTATCATGGAGGCGCTGCTGCGAGGAAGTCAAGTGGGGCACTTGCATTATTGATACTTTTGATGATTTAAAAAGGAAACCCAAAATACAATTCTATCCCGAGAATGCCAAACACAAAGCTAGGGGTAAACTTCGTCACCTTTAACATAAAAAGGGCCATATTTGTTAATACGTTAAGGAGTTCTCGGAGTCGATATTGGAAATCCCCGACATGAGAGAAAAGGATGCACTATTTTACTTCCTTGATGGCTTATCCAATTGGGCTAAGCTTGAAGTACAAAGACAAGGGGTACAAGACCTACCACCGCTATAGCCGAGGCTGAGTCTCTCATCGAGTTCAAGTGTAAAGATACGACAAAGGGGCAAGGTAAGAAGCCTATCAATTATGACAAAGTTGGGGGAGACAAGAAGAAGCCTCCTAGGAAAGGCAAGGGGAGGAAAGATAGTTCCAAACCAAAGATAGCATGTTTCTTATGTAATGGGCCTCACTGAGCCTTTAAGTGCCCTAAACGTGGGAAGTTTGCTACTATTGTCTCTTTTATTGAAGAAATAGAAGAGGAGGAGAAGAAGATTGCTTTAATAAAACTCGTTAATGCAATTCAAGATAAGGTGGAAGAGCGACCTTAAGGCCGCATATACGTGGAGACTTAAATTGGAGGTAAGACTTTAAAAGCCATGGTGGACATTGGGGTTGATCCGGTATACATAGCCAAGGAGCTAGCAAGGGAAACAAACTTATTGTACAAAAAGGAGAAGGAGAAGGGCTATATCAAGGGAGTTAATGCCATAAAGCTCCCTATCGAAGGTGTGGCTTATGGGATGCCAATTCGTATTGGTAAATGGCAAGGTAAGGTCAATATCACTATTGCTTCCATTGATAGCCATGAATTTTATTTAGGGATCGACTTTTTAGACATGGTGAAAGCATTCTTGGTTCCTTATGCCAACACCATATGCATCATAGAAAACGGTCAACCATTTGTTGTTCCTGTCTAAAGGGAGATTAGAGAGGAAAGAATGGTATCTGCTCTCCAATTATCTAGACGCCTAAAGCAGCAAGAGCCTACTTATTTGGCCACTCTCAAGTTGGAAGAAGGTTCATTGGATGAGGGAGTTGGAGCACCTATACCCATTCAGGAGGTCCTTGAAGAGTTTAAGGATGTAATGCTTGCAGAACTTCCAAAGAAGCTCCTACCAAAGAGGGAGGTAGATCATGCTATTGAATTGGAACCTATAGCTAAACCTCCCGCAATTACTCTATATCAAATGGCACTTCCGGAGCTTGAAGAATTAAGGCATTAATTGAAACATGATGGATCACTTCGATTGTTCATCAACTACTGAGCACTTAACAAGATCACAATCAAGAACAGGTACCTGATTCCTCTCATTACAAAGTTGTTTGACCAATTTGGAGATGCAAGGTATTTTTCCAAGTTAGATTTAAGATCGGGATACTACCAAGTCAGCATAGTCGAAAGGGATGAACCAAAAGTGACTTGTGTTACAAGGTATGGGTTGTACGAGTTCTTGGTCATGCCTTTTGGACTCACCAACTCATTAGCGACATTTTGCACCCTCATGAATAAGGCACTTGTTCTATTCCTTGATCAATTTGTTATTGTATACCTTGATGATATAGTCATTTACAACAAGACCTTGGAGGAACATGTGGGGCACCTACGATAAGTGTTCCAAACATTGAGGGACAATGAAATTTATGTGACGAAGGAGAAGTGTTCTTTTGCCCAAAAAGAGGTGGCATTCTTGGGGCATGTTATTTGCAGGGGCAAGCTTGGGATGGACAAGGAAAAGTGCAGGCCATTCATAAATGGAAGCCGCCAACTAAAGTGACCAAGCTAAGATCTTTCCTTGGCTTGGTGAATTACTATAGAAGATTTATCAAGGGCATTCTTCTATACCGGCTCTACTTTTCGACTTGTTGAAGAAAGGGAGAACATGGGATTGGTCTCCCAAATGTCAATAAGCATTCCAGGGGTTAAAGGCAGCCATCATGAAGGAATCGGTGTTGTCGCTAGCTGAACACATCAAGTCATTCGAGGTACATATAGATGCTTCTGACTTTGCCATTGGTGGTGAATTGATGTAAGAAGGCCATCTCATTGCCTACGAAAGCCAGAAACTTAATGATATCGAAAGGAGGTATGTTGTACAAGAGAGTGCATTGTTTGAGAACATGACGTCATTACTTACTTGGGAGCAAGTTTATGGTCAATACTGACAATATTGCCACTAGTTATTTCCAAACTCAAAAAAAGCTCAATCCAAAGCAAGCTAGGTGGCAAGATTTCCTGGAAGAATTCGACTTCATCATGGATTACAAGCTTGGTAAGGCCAATCTTGTTGCAGATGCCTTGAGTAGAAAGGGAGAGCTTGCAGATCTTAGTAGTCCAAGAAGCAACTTGAAGGATCGCATCAAGGAAGGGTTAGTGCGTGACACTATAGGCTAAACCATTATGTTGCTTGTTAAGGAGGGAAAGACAAGATGATTTTGGGTGGAGGATGGCCTAGTGTATACCAAGAAGAAGAGGTTGTGCATTCCACTCTATGATAGCTTACGAAAGTAAGTCATAAATGAATGTCATGATAACAAATAGGTGGGTCATCTAGGTATGCATTGCACACTTGCACTTGTGGAAGATTCATACTATTGGCCTCGAATGAATGATGATGTGGAAGCTTATGTGAGAACATGCTTGGTTTGCTAACAAGATAAGTTAGAGAAACAAGTGCCTGCTGGTTTACTTAAGCCACTCACCATTCCATTAAGACCTTGGGAAAGTGTCTCTATGAATTTTATAGTAGGCTTGCCCACATCAGAAGGGTGTAATTGGATATTTATGGCGGTGGATTGATTCTCCAAGTATGGGACATTCATTTCGACACCCAAGGATTGCATCTCTGAACAAACAACTCGCTTATTCATAAAACATGTGGTGAAATATTGGGGCGTGCCGAAAACAATCGTAAGCAATAGAGACACTTACTTTACGGGGGGATTTTTGACAGAGTTGTTCAAGATCTTGGGCATATATCTTAATTTCTTTATAAGCCTCCATCCCTAAATTGATAGCCAAACGGAGCAGGTAAATGCATTATTGGAAATGTACCTAAGGCACTATGTGAGTGCCAATCAACAAGATTGGACAAGGTTGCTTGATGTTGCGTAATCCTCCTACAATCTTTAAAGAAGTGAATCAACAGGTAAGAGTCCATTTGAGATCATGTTGGGACATCAACCAATGACTCTTAATTTTATCTCCATAAGTTATATAAGAGTTAGCCCATCAGCTTATAAGTTTGCCAAAGAATTAAACGAGCAAACTGATGTTGCTCGCACATATTTAGAGAAGGCCTCTAAAAGGATGAAGAAGTGGGCTGATAAAAAGAGGTGACCTAGAGAATTCCAAGTAGACGACCTTGTGCTTGTTAAAATGTACAAGCACATGTGGACCAATGGGCTTAACCATAGTCTCCTGAGGAGGAATGAAGGGCCATTTCTGATCATCAAGAAGATGAATCATGTTGCTTACAAGGTGGAGTTACCTCTAAAAATTAAATTCCACCTGGTATTTTATGTCAGCTTGTTGAAACCATTTAAGGAAGATAAGGAAGATCCCAGTTATAAGGTTTCAAAAAGATTACCAATGGGAATACGTACTCAGTAAGATAAGGAGGTCGAAGCCATCTTTTTTGATTGTGTAGTGTGCCACTCTAACCAACCATGCACACACGAGCTATTGGTGAAATGGAAAGGACTTCCAGATAGCGAGGCAAGATGGGAGCCAATTCAGGGACTTTGGCAGTTCAAGGAACAAATCGAAGCCTATGAGGAGATGAAGGCAATGCGGACGTTGCCATATTAGTCGGGGGGGGGGGGGAGAATGTCATGTTTTGCATGTTTTAGAGGCTACAAGGTGATGTTTTGCTCAAAAGAATCTTCTAGAGCTTGGTAGAATTTTATAGAAGAGCCTGAATGTAACACCACACTACTATGGAGTATATACCTAAACATCTAGAGGACATTCAAGAACATACCCTGACAATGGCATGTTAGAGCAGTCTTATATACTTATTATGGCATTATACACTTTACAAAGATTGAAAGAAAACTTTTCCATTTCATTCACTAAGATAATTTACATAGTAGTCATTAAAAACAAATATTTACATCATCACAAGTATCTGAAATGTTTACTCCTCTGTTTACAAAAAGTTCTACATGACATGAATAACTATATAAACACAAACTACATCTACTCAGATGTTAGCTGACCAAACCTTTGATCCATTTCTTAATCCAAAACGTTCTTAGGTCTCCTCTCTCGTATCTGAAAAGCCACATTATAATTTTGATGAGTTTTGCAAACTCAGTGAGTGAACCATCCTTAATGTACTCACTCATTCAGAACATGAAACATTTCAAATATACACCAAATGCATAATATTTCCAACTTAACAATTCATCATGGATTACATTTATTTCATATAATCTTTTCAGAAGAATTCAATCATATTATCAAATGCACACAAATATGGCATATCACAATATCATCACAATCCAAAAATGTTTTCATAATATATGTACAAATGCATGTGTATATGAGACTCCACTTTCATTGTTATTTTGTTATGACCGAGCACCATTCACTATCCCATATCTCTTGTGGATATCGGGCTCATTTCAGATATTGTCTCATACCTATTGTGGATATCGGGCTCATTAATCATGGAGCTAGTGGCTCTACATGCACATTTTTGAGCTTTAAGCTCTTTCAGACTGGCCACTCTGATCACAATGCATTTATCTGATCATACATATTAATGTGATGTATCAAATCACAAAATATGTCATTAATAACATTTATTCATGATGCACAATCAAATTCACATGTTCATCAGACCTAAGTCTGGCATTCAACTTTTCGTTGAGTATACAAATATCTTTCAAATTCATCTACAAACAGAACACTCCTAGTACATTCCTAAAAATCAAACTCCTTAGACTATTAATATCTGGAATTATCATATACAAATCATTAACAATTCAATAACTGGGAGTTAAACAGAAATAAATCAATCCTAGTGAGAACATCTGGGTTACTCACAGTACGCTCCAGTTTATGCTATTGCCTGGATGGTCCAGTATTGTCTAGATGATGGCGTTCGACTTGAGCATCTAAAAATTATACAATACACATATTATTCACATTACAAAGTCGATCAATCAAATACATATTCAATCATGCATATATATATATGCTATGTTTAACGCATGCTAAACGACTTTCTTGGGAATGTTTCCTTATTCATAATTCATGCTCATTTAAACATTGTCACTTGGATATGTCTTGTTTGCACTAAGGTTTATACCTCAATTAACTTGTTTAATCTAAATTCATCAATTAATAATCAAACTAGTTCATTTTAAGCTTAAATGCATCGTAGGAAAGTACCTTATCATTAGTTGTTTCAAATATCACTTAAAAGAGAAGTATTCATGTTCAAGCCTTGCCCGCGATCGTGGTGGACCTTGCCACGATCGTGACAGAACCTTATGCTTCAGGCCACGATCATGGGGACTCTGCCACGATTATGATAGAACCCAAATAATCAGGCCACGATCGTGCCCTGCATTTCTTCCTTCATTTCTCCACGAATTACCATACTTAGAATCATCAATTACACTTCAAATTTTCCTTATTATAAGCCTTTTAAACCTGCACCATTACATGATCATCTAGCCTCATCTTGATTACATTAAGGTTTGTTAAACTTTGCTCATTTATATCATCAACAATCACTTCATATGCAAAAACATTCATCTCCAATTCAAGAACACTATATTCACATCTTTCTTTAACATAAATTCACCTTCTTTATACATCAAATTCCAATCCAATTCATCCGTGAACCAACATATAATTCCATGGTTTTCATACTCAAGACAAACGTAAAAACTTCCAAACTCATTCAACATATTTCCAGCACATCTCATCACCAACATCATATGCATTTCATTCCAATTCAAGCATCATTTAAGCATGCCATAAAGATCATATTGCTACTTACTTTTTAAGCTTTCAATTGCTCCACAACACTTCAGATTCAACTAGTCCTCCAATCATGCAAGATTCATCACAATTTAAGGTGAAAACAGGTTGATTTTAGATAGCAATATGAAGATTACTTTGAACTAGTTTCTTGGCTATTTTGTGAGGAATTAAAATGTGGATTTTGTATGGTAATTTGAGCTAGGGTTTAACCAACATGCAGAGAGAAAATAGGAGCAATTTCGGTGGTGAAGGAAAGAGAAAGTCAGCAGAAACTACCCTTGTTGAACCCTTCTTCCCTAAGTGCTAGGTATCTTCACATAAATCTAGCCATATGTCTTATGGCATGTATGCCATGTATCAACCTAATATTCTGCCATTTATCCACATATTAAGTTGCCATATGTCACCAATTAATTAGTCCACATATCACACATTAATTGGTCCATTTGTCACTCTATAATTGTTCCATTTGTCAATTAATGACTAGTTCATGTATCACTCATTTAACTATGATAAATGTCACTCAATTATAGGCTTATTTACCCTAATTTTTCATGTATCAAATTATCTAACTATTTGGAATTTTTTTCTAGTCCAAATGTACCTATTAATTCATCACTCTCCCAATTAATAACATTTAATTCGAAATTACTAATTGGAATCCAATCAAACCAAAATTCAAGACATAAAAATTCATAATTCACATCTTGTTCATTCAAAATCTTTCATACCTCGAGATATGTCAATTAAGTGTATATGCTATTTTTGTAATATGTACCAATTATAATTTATGTGTGTATGCTATGCAAATGAAATGCTTTCAATGCTATTTTTCACTTTCAATATTCTAGGGTTTAAACCCTAAATATGTTTCGAAAATCGGATATTACACTAGAAGCTCATGGAACATTGTGGAACACTCTGGAACATTATAGAAGGTTGTAGGATGATGTAAATATATATCTAGTACATAAAGCATCTAGAGTAGTATGGAAGATTTTAGATAGGGGCATTATTGTAATTTGTACATAGGAGATATTTTGTAGGAACTAATCTCCACTGTTGGATCAAATCAATCCTCATCGTCCATTGAGGAGGTGGAGGGCTATATAAAGGGGATGACTCCCTAATTTGTAACAATCCAAGAATCCAAGAGTTTAAAGCAATAGAAATATCCAAGCTTCCTTACGATCTCTTATTCGTGTCTTCTTTGTTTTCTTAGTTCTTTATAGTTCAAGTGGGCAGCTTCGAAGAAGGCTGACTAGCTACACTCGAGTTTAGGAGAAAAGTGTACTAGTGCTGCATGTGGAGTTTGAGTGAAAGAAATCTCATGAAATTTGGCACTTCTAATTATTGTGAAAATGGCAATTGCTTTGCTAAAGAATAAATTTGAACAATTAATGACATATGAAGGTATGTTTGAATTCTTATTTGATTAAAAGAAGCTGAGCTCAATATATGATAATAAACTAAAAGAATTTTGAACTATTTTTATAACTATTTTTCTTATGATAATGTTTCATATGTGGATTTAAATAATCTTTTTTCTGAATTAAAAGTGTACAAATGACTTTGTCAAATAAGTTAATGTCATCTTTTGAAATTCTTGGATTTGTTAAAGTTGAAAATTGTTATCTAAATGTTTCAATTACTTATCAGATTCTATTGACTATACCTGTGATTGTAGCATCAATTGAGAGAAAATTTTCAAAGTTAAAATTATTAAAAACTTACTTAGAGGTCATCAATATTACAAAAAAGATTGAATGATTTAGCTATTTTATGTATCGAGAAGGATATATTGGACAATATTGATCTTGATACTATTATTAATGATTTTACATATAGAAATGTGTGAAAATTTCGTTTTTACGATTATTTGTAGGCTTATTAGTGCAATTCTCTTAGTGTTTTGCAATATGATATTGTTGTTCAGTTGTTACTACCATTATTTTGTTGTTGCTTCTATTATTTTTAGTGATTTATTGTTGCTGACATTTGTAAGATGATGTCAATTGTTGTTATGATTAATATTTTATTAAATATGTAGATTTATGACTTGAGTCACTTATATATAGATATTAAATTTTAATAATAAAAATATACCTTTAAAATTTACATATTTGTATATTGTCGATTTATTAAGATTGCTTTTTTACTTTATTCCGAGCCTATAAAACGTTATGAATGATCTTACTTATTGTATTATGTTTTTTATATCTTAAGGTGACAGATTTAATGTTGACCAAATATTATTGAGTGAAAGTATATTTTGAATTGTTGATCATAAGCGGATAGATTATTACTTTAAATTGATAAATAAGAGAAGAGAGTATAGGATGTTATGTGATTGAAGATTGAGCCTTGCAAAAGCTTAGAAATTGGTATTTCTCTAATCGTCTTATGTAGTTTTATTTGTTTGAAAAAAGAAAAAAGGATTGAGTTTTGTTGTCTGGGGCTTTAATATGCCTTTTTTTCCCCCAACAATCCATACAAATCTTGGAATAGCTTCAGACTTCTTGGTTAAAACCTACAATTCTATGAACGAATGAGAATTACATTGTATTTAGATATTAACATTAATTAATCGTATAGACCTCTCTTACGTCATTTATTCGCCTAAATACTCAACACCTATTATTATTATTATTATTATTATTATTATTATTATTAGATAAAACCATGGACAGTTATTTTTTTATGAATAATAATTGATCATGTGTATTCTTTAACTAATTCGGTTATTCCCAAATATTTTGGTTTAAACTTAATTCACAATGCTTATTTAATAGAACTGTGGTTCCTACCCACTTCCAATTCTTACTAAAGTTAAGACAAAAAGGATTAAACTATTCCATTTCCTTCTCCAATTAAAAATAGAGACGAGTCATCTTATCTTTACTAAAGTCATGTTCAAGCCTAACTAGCTAGGCTAGACATAATAATGGTGTAATTTCGGTCCAAATTGTCCAGATTTATCCTGTTAGCATGGCGTTCATGATGTGATTCGTATTCAAATCTCTACTTTTCCATTTCCTAGGAAGTTTCCATTCACACATTACTAATGACAGCGTTTAAAACACATCCTATATAATTTATTATATGTTGATCAAAAAAGTATAATACTTAGTACTGACCTTATTACGTACCTAAGATCATACATGAAAGGGTTAAAACAAAGGAAATGCAGAATACCAGATTTCGGTTCTATTTCTAATTTCGATGCTGACTTTTACGGAATCTCTCCAGACTTTTACGGAAAGTGTTTCCCAACACGAGGTTTAGGTCTTTCTACAGTTTTCTCATTACGTAAGCTCTCTTAACGAGTCAGAGAACCGTATGCTTACTATTGATATGAGCAACTGCAGGAGACCATAACCTATTTATATAGCTTTCATATCGGGCTTCCCCATCACAAATTCGCTATGGACCAGGTCCACTCTAAAAGGGATTCATTTTCCATCCGAACTTCGACCTATTAATCCAGATTATTTATTGAGTCACTTTATTAACCTTATCTGGATCAAATTACGTAACTTAACCGATAATTTATTGAAAAGCCAAAATTACAATTAATAACTGTCCACTTTATAAGAAATTGACAAAATTTCCCTTAGGGGCAAAAATGTCTAACATTCTCCCCCTGGACAATTATTAATTGCAGTTTTAATCAAGTTTAAAATAGTTTGAAAACCCGGTTAAGTCACGTTACTATATTGGTACCAAAATTTTAAAAACATTTGATCCAAAGGTAATGAAAGTCCTACATACCGTCTTGCAAGGCTTTCGATACTGAAAAATATCAAACAAATGTGTCATGTGTGGCACAGGTCTAATATAATCACAAATATCTAATACTTTACTAACATGAATGGAAAAATAGAGTGTGGCAGACTAGGATGATACCTTTATGATCTAATACCTATCATATTCGTCTATATGTCTAGATTTCTCTAACTTTATGCTAAACTACATGTGCTAAACTGCAGCAGATAAGTCCTGCTTTCTCTCACCGAATACTAAACAGTATTAGAGAAAACTTATTTCCTCTCACCAGATGCTAAACAACATTAGAGAAAACCTTTATGTTCTCCAACCTAATGCTAAAATGAATTAGAGAACCTTAATGGGATTAAAATTTATACCCCCTATGTCATATGAAACTTTAAGAATATCCATATAAACTTTATGTGTTTAATGACATAGGCTCAAGGTCAATTTTTATAAATGCCCAATGACTTTTAAAATGCTTAAGATCAACACAAATCTTAAGACTTCCATATGTATTATGACTATATACAAAAAAAGTTATTACTGAGGATAAAAAATATGATCATCCTTATTAATAAATAATCATAATGCCATAATACAACAAAATATACAATCATTTAAGGAGCAAAATGCAATGATCCTTAACTATTGCTGTCTAAGGACTTTAACATGCCCATACCGGATACATGTTTAGCAAACACTAGTGGGCGAAGTCCTTTAGTCAGCAGATCAGTTAACATCTCCTCTGTCCTGATGTGCTCTACTTCAACATCACCCTTCTGGATCAACTCCTTTATGGTCAAATACTTGATCTCCAAATGCTTAGACCCTGTAATACTCTTATTGTTATTATTGACCAAAACTGCAGCAAGATTATCACAATACAGTCGTATGGGGTCTAGCAATCGAATCCACCATAGACAACTCAGAAATCAAGTTTTTGAGTCAAACCACCTGTGTAGTAGCTCTATAATATGCAACAAACTTTGCATGCATAGTCGAGGAAGTCACAGTGTCTGCTTGACACTCTTCCATGATGCCGTACCATCTGCCAACATGAAATGTATCTTGAAGTGGACCTACGATCATCCTGACACATAGCAAAATTGAAGTCTGTATACCCTGTGAGGTTCAAATCGTTGATTTTTTTGTATGTTAACATATAATCCTTGGTACCCTTTAGGTATCTCAACACTCGTTCGACTGCATTCCAATAGTTCACACCTGGGTTAGCTAGATATCGACCTAGTAGTCTAACATAAAATGCAATGTCCAGTCTAGTTCACACTTGGGCATACATCAGGCTACCAACAACACTAGAATATGAAACATTCCTCATAGCCTCTTTCTCAACTTCATTCTTTGGACACGGTGCCAAAGATAATCTCTCTCCATAAGAGGTAGGTGCTATAATAGGCATGCCATGTGTATGGACAGTATGGCGCTTGCACGGCACGTGCCCGCAGTCCTAAGCTCATAGGAGCGCAGGTCTCGGGTCGCGCATGCGGCGCACTCACAACACGCATCTATTGCTCGCTGAAGCGTCGTGGCGTGTGCACCCGCCAGCTATACGATGCTGCTCGTGGCACTGTAGCGATGCACCCGACGTTTCTCCCCCTTTCCATACTGGAGATGATTTTAGACATCCCGACACGTCGTTTTTCACTCCATTCGGCACGTTTTCAATCCGTTTTTCATAGCTAGCCCTATGTATACCTGTAACATCCCATCAATAATGGGAAGGGTAAAATAGTAATTTGGAATAGTTTATAAGTGATTAGAATTGTCTTGACATGTTCATGCATACATATATAAGTGAATAGTGAATTTTGCACATGTAAATGATTGTACATGCATTCATGACATTTCCCGGTATATTTGTTAATAAATGTGATT
>JAOTJB010001531.1:0-11934 GCA_027123815.1 Erythroxylum minutifolium | reverse complement strand
CCTTTGATCATTAAGCTTGACAATTCCAACTATCTAATTTGGAAACATCAAGTTCTTACCACCATTAGAGGAAATCAATTGGAATATCTGATAGATGCTTCTGATACAGTTCTTGAAAATTGATTGTTGTTAGATCTGATGATAACTCATTGTAATTCACTGAGAATCCAAAGTTTGTCAATTAGCAAGCCAAAGATTAGGCACTAATGAACTAATTTCTTTCATCGATAAGTGAAGGAGTTCTTAGAATGATCTTAAAGTGCAATAATTGCATATATGTATAGAGTACACTAGAGAAACGATTTGGCACGAGATCTCGAGCAAAAGCTTTGCAACTTTGAATGCAGTTAAGTAATACAAAGAATAACTCACCAAATGTTACTGTTTATATAAATAAAATGAATTCTATAGCTGATGATTTATTGTATGCTGGAGTGGAGATTTTAGATGAGGAATTAATGCAGCATATTTTGATTAGTGTAGAGTTGAGTATTTTTGATTGGTGTAGAGTTGAGTATTTACCAGCTGCTACTCTTATCACAAACACAAAATTGGATTTTGATGACATTTATTCCTTGTTATTGTCATATAAGGCAAGACTTAAAGGATTTAATAAGAAGTTTAGGACAAATGGCCATTGGTGCAAACTTTGCTCAAGTCAGTAAAGGAAACAAAAAAGGACAATTCGATGGAGCCCCGAATGCTACAACTGCAGTGAATCCAAAACCTGGGCTTAATAATGCTCAGTCCAGTTACATAAGGGATCTTTTTCATCAACATGTACTAGGTGGTGCAAACAAGCTTCAAAATATGCAGAGAAACATGAACTTTCAGCCACATGGCAAGCCAAATGTCACTGCAAGTAATCCTAAACTGGTCCGTCAGATATGTTTCAAACCTAGCCATATTGTATATGAATAATGGAAAAGATTCACCGGAAAGTTTGTTCCCCAACCATCTAGATCTTTTGATCAAGAAAAGACAATAAATACAACATTCTTTACAAACCTTGAGGATAATGTTGGAGATGGATGGTATCTAGATAGTGGAGTCGCCCATTAACAACCTTCAAATTAGTTATGTCTACACAAGTAATGAAAAACTTGTAGTTGGCTATGGATTTGGCTTATCTATAACCCATATAGGTAGATCGATAAGCTCATTGGATAAAAATAAGTCTTCAAATTATAAATTGAAAATTCATGATATTTTGGTGGTACCTAAGATTACTAAGAATTTAATTAGTGTATCGTGGTTTATTGAAGATAATGATGTAGTAGTTGAATTTTATCAAAATGTTTGCTGTGTGAAGGACAAAAGGAGGAATGTGATTATGCTACAAGGAAGAGTTAAGCACGGACTTTATAGAGTGATTCTTTTGACATCATCTACTCAATTTAAGAGGTATTGTTTTGTGAATATGTTGGATAAGCCTCTCTTTATGTTGTCTACCTTTAGTTGTTTGAATTCATAGGTTGAAGATTCACCTACTGATAGTCATAAAGTCTCTGTTACTACACTGTTTGGTCATCCAAATGATCATATATAGAAGATTATATGTAATGAAAATGATGATTTTAAGAAATATCGTGCAAAGTTGACTTCTAGATTTTGTGATGCTTGTCAGTTAGGTAAAGGGCAAAAATAACATTTTTAGTGTAGTGATAATAAAAGCACTATTATGCTTAAAATTAATCACACATTAATTATAAATATTATGTTAGTTTCATTGATGAAAGTAGCAGGTATACTTGGATATTTCCTATTAAAGCTAAATATGAAGTATTCTCTATCTTTATAGAATTTAAGGTCATGGTTAAGAAACAATTCGATGCTTCTATTAAAGTGATGCAATATGATTAAGGAGGAGAATATAAAAGTTTTATAACATTTCTTAATGAAAATGGAATTGCTTTCAAACATCCATGTCTTTATACTCATCATCAGAATGGTCTTGTTGAAAGAAAACACAAAAGTATAGTTAAACTTGGCTTGATTTTTCTAGCTCAAGCAAGTATGTTGTTATTTTTCTGGTGGGATGATTTTCATTCAGCAATTTATCATCTTAATCGATTGCCTATTACTGTGCTAAATTTTAAATCTCCCTTTTAAGTGATTTTTCATAAAAAGCAAAATTATAACCTTTTAAAACCATTTGGGTATGCTTGTTTTCCTTACTTGCGAGATTATAATGCTCACAAGTTTTTTTTCACAGTAGCAAGTGCATCTTTATAGGCAACAGTTCTCTACGTAAAGGTTATAGGTGTTTGCATACTTCTGGCAAGGTTTATGTTTGCAGATATATAACATTTGATGAAACATCATTTCCTTATGGTGCACCTTCAATTTTTTCCAATAAAACTGATGTTACTAATGCTTGCTCTCAGTACACTCCATAACAAGTGTTTCATTTGTCTACATTACACACTTAAAACTCACTTCTTCCAAGTCCTGAATCCAGTAATAGTTCTCATGCTCCCCACACTTAGATTGTTTCTCATTCAAACAATCTTCCTTCTTATTCACAGAGTTTTGAGCATTCATCACACTCTTGAGTCATCATCTCTCTGTTGCTCTAACTTAAGCTCCTCTCTCTATATCAGTGGATTATCAAAGTGGTGTTGCTGATTCCTCTCATCCCATGATCACTCACAGTAAAGTTGACATCTTCAAGCCAAAAGTGTATCAAATTTCTTTATGTGATAGAGAACCATCTTCTGTCAAGGAGGCCATGTAAGAACCAAATTGGAAACGAGTTATAGAAGATGAATATGCAACACTTCTTACAAACCAGACTTGGGAATTTGTACCTCACACTCCTGCTTAGAAAATAGTAGGTAACAAGTGGATTCTCATGTTAAAATATAATACTTATAGCACTATCTTTAAACACAAAACATAACTTGTGGCAAAGGGATTTCAGCAAGTTGTTGAATATTGTGACTTAAGATACTGCACATATTTCATATTGAATGAGTCAAAAATGAAAGAGTTAAAAGTTAGTTAAAGTCTTAGTCTTTATGATATTTTTTTGGAAGATATTTTATGCTTTGGTTTAGTAGATTTTTCTGCAAATTTAGTTATGAAAGTTGTATAAATATTTGACGTTTATGCTCAATAAAATAAGCTTCTCCTTCTTATATTTCCTCATATGTTTCTATCAAAAAGACAATAATTAGTATCAGAGCATTCGCAATCTTGAGAGATCTGTAAGGTAAAACAATTAAAAAACACAAACCCACCACAAAATAACCTTTCTTTTTATACCCCAAATAGAACATACAAACAACCCACGATGGAATCAGAATTTTCTTCTTCTTTCACTTCAATTTCACCACCATTATTTGATGGAATGAATTATCAGATGTGGGTTGACAAGATGGAAAACTATCTTGATGCCAATGATTTATGGGCGGCTATGGAGATAGAATACAAAGTACCTCAATTACCAGAAAATCCAACTATTGCTTAAATGAAAAATCATAAAGAGGAGAAGTTGAGAAAATCTAAATCAAGATCTGTCTTTTTCACTACCATCTCCTCTGTTATTTTTAACAGAATAATGACATTAAAAATAACTCATGAGATCTGGAAATTTTTGAAGCAGGAGCATGAGGGAAGTGAGAAGATTAAAGGGATGCAAGTGCTAAACCTGGTTCAAGAATTCGAAATATAAAAAATGAAGGAAGCAGACACCATTAAAGATTACGGAGATAGGCTTCTCTGTATTGCCAATAAGGTAAGACTTCTTGGCACTGAATTCTCTGACTCAAGAATTGTTCAAAAATTCTTGTTATCGTTCTCGAGAAGTTTGAAGCAACAATTACTTCTCTCAAAAACTCAAGAGATCTGTCAAGCATTACCTTGGCAGAATTATTAAATGTACTGCAGGCTCGGGAAAAAAGAAGACTCATAAGGCAAGAAGTTTTTGTAGAAGGAGCTTTGCTAGTCAAATCTCATAACAATTATGATGGTAAGAACAAGAAAAAAATTAGAACAACAAGAAATCAGAAAATTCAAACAACAACAATAATAGCAGCAAATCTTCTCAAGACTTCCAACCTTGTCCTTATTGTAAAAAAATGAATCATCCACCAAAAAAGTGCTAGTGGAGGCCAAATGCCAAATGCAACAAGTGTGGTCAGCTTGGGCACGTCGACAGGATATCTAAGTCACAACAACAACAAAGTGAAGCAATGATTGCAATTTAACAACCACAAGAAGAGCAACTTTTTGCGGTGTCTTGTTTTGCTACTACGAGCTCCGCAGAAAACTGGTTGATAGATAGCGGTTGTACAAATCACATAACGTATGACCAAGAACTATTTAGAGACCTTGACACAACCTTTATTTCTAAAGTCAATATCTGTAATGGAGCACATATAGCAGTAAACAGCAAAGTGACTATTACACTTGAAAGTTTCGTAGGTTTGAAACTCATATCTAATGTTTTATATGTTCCTAAGATTAATCAAACTTGTTAAGTGTTGGTAAACTCCTAGTAAAGGGTTACAAAGTTTTCTTTGAAGACAAAAATTGCACGATCAAAGATGAAAACAGAAGAGAGTTATTCAAGATACAAATGAAAGGCAAAGCTTTGCCTTAAAATTGATGGAAGAAGAGCAGGTTGTAGTGCACAAAGAAGAAAATTATACAATGCTTTGGCACAAAAGGTTGGTGCATTTTCATTATGATGCTTTGCTGTATATGAAAAAGAATAATCTTGTGGAAGGTTTACCTAATTTGGAAGATGAGTTACCTATATGCATAGCATGTCAATATAGCAAGCAAATAAGGTTGTCCTTTCTAAAAAACAAAGTTTGGAGAGCATCTTACAAGTTACAATTGATGCATACAAATGTGGGAGGACCTCAGAAAACACCATCATTGAATGGCAGTAAAGAGGACCTTAGAAAACACCATCATTGAATGGCAGTAAGTACTATATTACTTTCATTGATGATTATACTCAAATGTGTTAGAATTATTTCATGAAACAGAAAACTGAGGTTGCTGACATATTTTTCAAGTTTAAAACTTGGGTTGAAACACAAAGTGGAAGAAAAATACAAATCATTAGGTTTTATAATGGAACCTTAATATACATCCACAAAATTCAACAAATTTTGTGAAGATACAGGCATAGAGCACCAATTGACAGCACCTTACACCCCACAACAAAACAGGTTCGTGGAAAGAAAAAACAAAACAATAATGGAGATGACAAGATGCTTACTTCACGAAAAAGACTTGCCAAAAAGGTTCTGAGTAGAAGCTGCAAATATAATAGTATTCTTGTTGAATAGATTGCCATCAAAAGCTCTTCCAGGCATAACTCCATTTGAAGCTTGATAAGGCTTCAAATCGAAATTGCTAAATCTGAAAACTTTTGGTTGTTTTTGTTTCTCTTATATTCCACAGGTTAAGAGAGACAAGTTGGATAAAAAATCAGAACCAGGAATTTTTGTAGGCTACAACCCAACAAGAAAAGCTTACAAAATTTATTTTCCACAACACAACAAAGTGATTGTCAGTAGAGAGGTGCAATTCTTTGAGTTAGAGAAATGGTGCAACAAAAATGAAAAGCAACCAAACATTGAAAATGAGAGTGATGATGATGTGGATGATCAACCAGTTAGAGGAACCAAACCACTCTCTGAAATATATCAGAGGTGTAATGTTGTTGTAATGGAACTAGAATATTACAAAGAATCTGCAATTGATTAGAAATGGATAGTTGGAATCAAGGAGGAGCTCAACATGATCGAAAAAATTAAACTTAGGAGCTGGTGGATAGACCTAAAGACAAAAAAGCCATAGGAGTCAAGTGGTTTTATAGAACCAAACTTAATTCTGATGGTTCTGTAAACAAGCTTAAGGCAAGGCTCATTATTAAAGGATATGCTCAAATGTTTAGGGTAGATTACTCCGAAACATTTTCCCTAGTAGCTAGATTGGACACCATAAGGTTGTTGTTGGCTCTTGTTGCACAAAAAGGTTGGATAATATACCAAATGGATGTCATGTCGGCATTCTTGAATGGATACTTGGAGGAAGAGATTTATGTAGAGCAACCTGAAGGTTTTTCAGTTCAAGGACAAGAAGAGAAGGTCTATTAACTAAAAAAAGCCTTATACGGTTTAAAACAGGCTTCAAGGTCTTGGTATAGCAGAATTAATGCACACTTGATAAGAATAGGCTTTGAAAAGAGTCTAAGTGAATTTACTCTATATATCAAGAAGGTTGATAATGAAATGCTTGTTATGTCCTTGTATATTGATGACTTACTTATCACAGGAATCACTAAGGAGCTTATTGATGAGTTTAAAGAAAGGATGAAAGATGCTTTTGAAATGACTGATCTTAGAAGAATGTCATTCTTCCTTGGTTTACAAGTGCAGCAAAATGGGACTGAGACCTTTGTAAGTCAAACAAAGTATGCAAACGAAATTCTCAAAAAAATTCAAGATAGAGGAATGCAAGTCAACTTGAACTCTAATGAATCAAAAGGAGAATTTCGGCAAAGAAAATAGTGCTGAGAAAGTCAATGAAAGGTTGTACAGAAGCTTAATAGGTTGTTTAATGTATTTAACTGCAGCTAGGCCAGACATTATGCAAGTTGTAAGTTTGTTGTCTAGATATATGCACTGTGTAAGTGAAATTCACTTTCAAGAAGCAAAAAGAGTCCTCAGATATGTTAAAGGCACAGTCGACTATGGAGTGATTTTCAAACAGGTCAAAAATTTCAGTCTTTGTGGTTTTTCTGACAATGATTGGTTTAGAAGCATTGATGATATGTGAAGCACTTAGGGTTATTGTTTCGGCTTTGGTTCTGGAATTTTCTCGTGGTGTTCAAAAAAACAAAAAGTCATAGCATAATGAACGGCAAAAGTAGAATATATAACAGCTGTATTGGCTGAATCAGGCTATTGGGCTTAGAAAACTCATGACTGATTTGGACATGGAGCAAAAGGAGAATACACAGATTTTTGTTGATAATCAAGTTGAAATTTCACTTGCCAATAATCCTGTGTTTCATGGGAAAACAAAACATTTCAAGATAAAGTTTTACTTTCTTAGAGAGGCGCAAAAACAAGGAGAGGTGTAGCTGATTCATTGCAAGACAGAGAATTAACTTGCTAATTTTCTAACAAAACCACTTCCTAAAGCAAGACTTGAAGTTCTCAAACAAAAACTTGGAATATGCAGCCTCAAAGTCAAGGAGGAGTGTTGAATATTGTGACTTAAGATGCAGCAAATATTTCAGATTGAATGAGTCAAAAGTTAGTTAAAGTCCTACTCTTTATGTTATTTTTTTGGAAGATATTTTATGCTTTGGTTTAGTAGATTTTTTTGCAAATTTAGTTATGGATGTTGTATACATATTTGATGTTTATGCTCAATAAAATAAGCTTTTCCTTCTTATATTTCCTTGCATGTTTCTATAAAAAAGACAACAAAGTTGAAGGGGTTAACTATTTTGATACTTTTAGTCCAGTTGTCAAGGCTGCCATCATATGAAATATTTTTAGTATTGTTGTCATGAACAACCGATTATGTGATAGATTGATATCAACAATGTCTTTCTCAATGGAAGGCTTATTGAGGAGGTCTTTATGAAGCAACCAAAATGGTTTGTTGATAGTCAATATCTAACTCATGTTTCTAAGCTTAATAAATCTCTCTATGGCTTGAAATAGGCCCCTCAAGCCTGGTTTAATAGATTGAAGGAAAGTTTTTTTCAATGGGGATTTTGCAACAATCAGGCTGATACGTCATTGTTCTTCAAATTCACTACCTCCTCAATTATTTTGGTGTTGACTTATGTTGACGATATTCTAGTTATTGGTCCTAACACATTGGATCTTGATACTTTTATTACCAAGTTAAGCTTTGAGTTTACTCTTAAAGATTTAGGTTTGCTTTCTTATTTCATTGGTGTGGAAGTGACATATTCTAATGAGGGTATGCACTTGCCACAGCATACATATATTAAGGATATTCTTGTAAAAGCTGGCATGGACTCTTGCAAAGGTTGTAACACTCCATTTTGCACTGAAATTAAGTTGCAGAAAAATGTTAGTGGTGTTAACGGGCAGTATCTTGAGGATGTCACAACTTATTGCAGTCTTTTTGGCACTCTTCAATATCTCACTCTCACCAAATTTGATATTTCTTACTCGGTCAACAAATTGAGTCAATTTGTTTCTACTCCCACTTTGCAACACTGGCTTGTTTGTCAATTTGTTTCTACTCCCACCTTGTAACACTGGTTTTTTTGTAAACAATTGTTACGATAATTGCAGGACACTTCTCATTATAGTCTGCAACTTTATTCCTCCAATGACTTGTTGGGAAAATCGGTTAATTTTTCCCTCTAAGGTAAACAACTAGTGAAGTGAACCGATTCGGTAATACCTAGGAAAGATCACAATGACCTTTTAGACAGTATTACCATTCCACGTAAAGTCCTAGGAAAGGACGGCGGGGTCACAAATGGTCCTACTTAAAACCTGACCTTTTATATAGGAATTACGTGCACAGTGTATTTATCAAAACCTAACCTGTGTACACACACAAATAGTAAATACACCCAAATAAATTGAACACAAAACTACAAATATACCTGACAAATAATATTGAATACTATACAGCAACTTGAAAAGAAACAAGACAATAATGCGGAATAATAAAAGCGATAAGGAAATAACACATTTGGAAATTTGATAATGGAGTTCGGCCAAATGTGCCTACATCTCCAGAGCACCACTTAAGCAGCCCATTTTACTTATATGGAAGAAGAGCAAATTTTTGGGATTGATTACAATGGGAGGTGAGAGCCATTTTTTATAGCTATCAAACTACACACCATTTTGATGATCCATCAATATGGGATAAAGAATTGGTTCCAATAACCTACTAATATGGGATCAAAAATTGGTGCCAAAAGTTGACAAATCCCCACCTTGGCACAATTTTTGATCCCACCAAATACAAATCTTCTCAATCAAACAAAAATAAAACAGTCCTTATAGTGCTTCCAAATTTGCGCCATCAGGCACCAACTCAAATGTGCAGGATATTGACCAAGTCTAAACAATGTTCAAACTTGGATCTTGTAACCACCTTAGTTAGCATATCTGTAGGATTCTCCGTAATCCGAATCTTCTAAAGAAGTATCTCCTCTTCTTCTAGAATTTCTCGCACAAAATGATAGCGAAGATCAATATGCTTCGTCCTTGCATGAAAGACTTGATCCTTTGCTAAATGAATAGCACTCTGACTATAGAATATACCTCAAGTTATTTCTGACTAACTCCCAAGTCTTTAAGCAACCCATAAGCCAAATTGTCTCTTTCATAGCTTCTGTAATAACCATATACTCTACCTCTATTGTAGACAAAGCCATCATTGATTTCAAAGTAGACTTCCAACTAACTAGCGCCTTCGCTAAAGTGAACAAATAGCCAGTTGTAGACTGTCACTTATTTAAGTCATCTGCATAGTCAAAATTGCAATATCCAACTACGCATTGACCAAGTAATTCATCCCATTTAAATGCTAAACCAACATCTACAGTATCTTAGATATACCGTATAATCTTTTTTACAGCTTGCCAATGAACCATACCCAAATCATACATGTACCAGCTTACAACACTAACAGCTTGTGAAATATCTAGTCTTGTATACACCATTGCATACATCAAGCTTCTTACTGCCTTAGTGTATGGGACTTTTGCCATGTATTCTCGCTTTTCATTTGAATTTGGAGATAACTGGCTACTTAGTTTCAATTGAGGAGCAAGTGGGGTACTTATAGGTTTTGAATCTTCATTCATACCAAAAAGTTGTAGTACCTTTTTCAAATACTGCTTCTGTGTTAGCCAAAACTTGCCTCTCTCTCTCTTTCCTTGCTTATCTCTATGATGAGAAGCTTCTTAGCTTCTCCTAAATCCTTCATCTCGAACTCTTTACTCAACTGAGCCTTCAATCTATCAATCTCAACTTGTCTCATTACCACAATCAGTATATCATCAACGTACAAGAGTAATTAGATGTAGGACCCATCTTGAAATATGCGCAAATACACATAATGATGGTATTTGCTTCATGTGTATTTCTGACCCTTCATAAACTTGTCAAATCGTTTGTACCACTGCCTTGGAGATTGCTTTAGTCTATATAATGTTTTGTTTTGTTTGCAAACCCAATTTTCTTTACCAGCAACCTTGCATCCATCTGGCTGAGACATATAGATTTCCTCCTTCAAGTCACCGTGTAAGAATGCGGTCTTCACATTAAGTTGAGGTAGCTTTAAATTCAATTGCACTACCAAGGCCAACAAAATTCTAACGGAAGGATGTTTAACAACCGGAGATGTTTAACAACTGGAGAAAATACCTCATTATAATTAATTCCCTCCTTCTAAGCATAGCCTTTAGCCACCAATCTTGTCTTATAGCGAACATCATCTTTGTCAGGAAATCATTCTTTCTTTGTAAACACACATTTACATCCAATTGCCTTCTTGTCCATCAGTAATTGTGTCAATTTCCACATTTTATTCTTCTGAAGAGATTGCATCTTTTCTCCCATTGTACCTTTCCATCTACCACTTTCTGAACTTTGGACGACTTCTGAAAAGATGGATGGAACATTATTAACAACTGGAAGCGCATAAGCCACCATGTCAGTAAAACGAGTAGGTTTTTGAATTTCTTGTCTCATCCTTCTAGTGGCAATTGACTCTGATTACTGTAGACTTCCTGAGTCGGAACCTCTTCCTCTTTTGACTCTTCTTCTGCCATAGAAGAATCACTAATAGTGCTTTTTGCTGGGATCACCACTGTCTGTTCAAACTCCACTTGCTTCAGCATACTCTCCACTTACTGTGGAGTACCATCAATCTTTTCCAGATTTTCCTTATTTAACATGGTAGATTCATCAAAGGTAACATCTGTGCTGATAATCGTATTCCTTCCCTTTAGATGCCACAAACGGTATCCTTTAACTCTAACATTGAAGCTCATAAATAGAGCCTTCTTTGTTCGTGGATCCAACTTTGATTCATTCACATGGTAATATGTTGTAGAACCAAAAACACGCAAAGAATCATAATCAGTAGTAGGTTTCCCAGACCATACCTCTAAAGAAGTCTTGCCACCTCTAGCAGCTGATGGCAAGCGATTGACGAAATGCTGAGCACATGTCACAGCCTCAACCTAAAATTTTCTACCTAACCAAGCATTAGACAACATATAACAAACTTTCTTTACTAGTGTCTTGTTCATACGCTCCAACACCCCATTCTGTTGTGGTATTTTTCTAACTGTAAAGTGTCGAACTATGCCACACTCTTGGCATACTTCCAGAAAAGGATCACTCTTATATTCTCTACTGTTGTCTATTCAGAGAAATTTGATCTTCCTTCCCATAGGGTTTTCAATCTAAGCTTTCCATTTAAGGAAAACACCAAGCACATCATCTTTGTTCTTTATAGTAAACACCCACACTCTTCTGGAAAAATCATTAACAAAAGTGACAAAATAATGCCTACCTCCAAGTGACGAAGTCTTGGAAGGTCCCCATACATCTGAGTGCACATAATCCAGAATCCCCTTAGTATTATAGATAGCAGTACCAAATTTCACTCTTCTTTGTTTTCCCGAAATATAATGCTCACAAAATTCTAATTTGCAAGTCTTTGTACCTTTTAAGAATCCTTGCTTGGTAAGAATTTGCAAGGATTTCTCACCAGTATGTCCCAACCGCATATGCCAGAGCTTTGTTGCCTCTGCATCCTTCTTGCTACTTGAAGTTGCTGCTGCTACCATCCCAACCACTGTACTACCTTAGTAATAATACAGATTGTCTTTTCTCACGCCTTTCAACATTACCAGTGCTCCTGAAGTTGCTTTAAGAATTCCGTCTC
>JAOTJB010001481.1:0-11939 GCA_027123815.1 Erythroxylum minutifolium | reverse complement strand
ATAGAAGATCTATTATTATTATTATTATTATTATTATTATTATTATTATTATTATTATTATTATTATTATTATTATTATTACTATTTTCTACTTATTATTATTATTATTCTTATTTTTTATTTTTATTTTTCTACTTATTATTATTCTTATTTTTTATTCTTGTTAATTATATTTATTATTTTTCCACCTAGGTGCTCGGGTGCTGCTTGTATTTATATGCTCAAAAATGCCTTTAATTTTATAAAAAAATAATGCTATATGTTTGAGTCCTATAATATATAAATAATAAAAATTTTAAAATAATAAATATTTATTATATTATTATTTAAATATAGTTTTTTTTTTGTGAATTTACAATTAACTTATAAGTTTTAAAATTAAATTCTATGATAAAAGTTAATGTCAATCCGAACGAATTTTTCGTATTTAAAATTTTATTAAGTAAATATATAAAAATAAAGATTGAATTTTATGATAAAAATATAAATTTATTTTTTTGTTGTTCCTATTGTATATAAGTTGAAATTACAAAAAAAAGTTATCAAAAATATTTCTTTTTTTTTAACTATTGTACCATGGGGAATGCATAAGCATAATCAACTATGGAGTCTCACTTCTGTTAACTTTTGGCAGCGTTGGTTGAAGCCACTTACACTTTGGAGTGTATTTAGCTGAAAATGACAGATAAACATATATAAGAACGAATCTTCTATAATGACAGATAAACATATATAAGAATGAATCTTCATGCATATAGTCTTACGGAGTCTACAAGTTCTGAAATCAAGAACATAAACATTTGACATTGTCGTACAAATTAGAGTTTCCCCATCCATCAGAATCCAAAAAAAGAACACATCATCCACTAAGGCATGACAAAGGATCGAGTGATAGTTGTGAAGGTAAGCATCAAGTGTAAGGAAATCGTAAATTACATCATCCGAGCTCATTTTCAATGGAATAAACAGATCAATTACATATTATGATTTAGATCACATCCTATGCATATGATAGAAAGTCATATACCGCAATATAGCTTCAACTAATAAAAGAAATGCAATATATTACGTAAGTTCTACTATATAATTTCAACATTATCTTAATCTATGAGCTGTGCATTCTTACCATATGTTGAATATGAAGATAATACAATTATGCATGCAGAAGCTCTCTTGATGGAGTACAAGAATGGAGCTGAGCTGCCTAATGCCTTGAAAGGGGTATGGTACCGGTGAGAGTAAGGCTTAAATGGTTCCATTTCACCCTGCCACCATAACAAGCAATTAGATCAAGAAACATTAGTATAGCGAGCTAAATCTTTTCAGAAGAAACTTATGATTTTCACAAAATTCTGTACAGAAGTGAAACCAAGAAATTCCAAGAGAAAGGCACAGGAATAAGAGATGGTTTTACAATATAAACTTCTAGCTATAACTTTTCTTTCCCTCCACAGATTGTATGAAACTACTATTAATTAGAAGACTATGCACATCTATTGGGATGCTTACAATCTCTGGGGCAAAATCAATTTCATGATTTCCTATAGTTCATATCCAAGGTTGATAAGCAACACTTCTTTCCACAAGCCTTCCCCATTTATCCGTAAAAAAAAGAGAAATGTAGAGAGATATGTTCTATTTGTTGTTTGAACATTTCATAGGACGCGACCCTTGGCACTAGCAAACATAATCTCGATATGGGGCTTCTAGTTTCCAACTTTTAATATTATCATGGTCTTAGGTTGAACTCATCTTAACAAGACACGTACATATGAAACATTAACAAAAACTTTCCAGTTTATGAGCTTTTTCTTTCTTTTTTTTCTCTTTACTTGAAGAACGAAGTTACAAAGATCAACAAAACCTAATCCCTTACCTAATTGAAACAAAACACAAATATAACTTCATCATCAAAGCCCCTCACCCAATCGAAACCCATCAACAAAAACCCATCACCCAATCGAAACAACATGAATAACTTACCTAGAAAAGAAGATAAATGGTAGAAGGCTAGGTTGACTTTAATAAAGAGTGAAATTTTTTGAAGAAGAGAATCATGAGATTGAAGAAGTGAAAGAAGTTTCGGGAGGGAGGCTCAAAAAGAAGTGGAAGATGTGGAAGAAGTTTCAGGAGGCTTAAACATAAGAAGGATAATATTATCTTCAACAAGATTACTTATTCTTGGAATAGATAAAGATAGGTAGGGATCGTATTTACCTATTCCCTAAAGTTAAAGAATATCTATTCTTGATGATTACTTATTCTGAGAATTGGTTCTAACCAAACACGGGCTTAACTAATATGCTACGAATATGTTAGGAATAGAATAGCTATTCCGTTGAACCAAACATGCCATGAAGGTTAGAACCCTAGACCATTGCACATGAGTAAAAGTATTAAGAATTTATGAAATGCATTTCATTCACATCCATATCATTAGCATACACGCATGAATTATGATTTCATACACATTGCAAAAATAGTATATGTCCTTAATTGACATGTTCTGAAGTATGAAAGGTTTATAACGATCCTGATGTGAATTGTGCATTGTTATGTCTTGAATTTTAGTTTGATGGTACAAGTAGTAAATTTGGAATTAATTATTACAATTGGAAAATTGACAAATTAATATGTACATTTGGATTAGGAAAAATGCAAAGTGGTAAGATAAATTGACACATGAAAAATTAAGATGACTAAGCTTATGAAATACGTGACAAATGGTATAAATAAATGAGTGACATTTGGCATGGGTAATTAACTGACAAATGGTAGCAATTATTGAATGACAAATGGACTAGTAACTAGGTGACAAATGGCAGATTATCTAGAGGAAAAATGGAAGGCATGCCTAGTGACAAATGTCATTGTCAAATGAAGACACATTGCACCTAGTTGAATTAAGCTCATGTAGCAAAAGTTTCTGCTGAAACATTCATCATCTCCTTCTTTTCTCTCCACCGAAATTTGCTTCTAACTTACATCCTTGTATTTTGGTTTAAGCCTAGCTAAATTGCCACACCAAATCCATACTTTTTCCCTTCACAAGATAGCTAAAGAACCAGCTTATTATTGTCTTTTAACCCTTGCAGAAAACCAACTTGTTTCCACCTTGAATTTGTGATGATCTTGCTTGTATAGAGAGCTAGGTTAACTTGACGTACTGAGGTGAAATTTGACGTTAACAAGTAACTAGAAATATGATCTTTATGGCATGTTTTAACATAATGATAATGATGATTGAATTGGGATGGATGGTTTATGATGTTGATGATGAAGTGTGTTGGATTATGTTGGATGAACTTGGACACTTTTATGCTTTGTTCTTGATGTATAAAAACTATGGGTTATATTTTATTATATGGATGAATGGGATCGGAATTTGAAGTATAATGAAGGTGAATTTATGCTAAATTGGGAAAGAACTAGGACTATATGCATGATAGTGAATGATAGTTTCTATTCGATTCTTAATGCATGAAAGACAACAGTTTATGAGCTGTCAATTGAATAATTTTGAGTTAGAATTGGAGATGATATTGATGAGGATATGGAGTATAATTAAGGTATAATTGAGGTATATTTAATGGACTATTAAGAGGATGTTTTGAATTTGGTATTAAGATGTTAAAATTTGGAAAAAAATTAAAGGAATTGGATAGTGAACTTTCGGTTCACTCATCCCATGATTATAGGAGTTGCATACACGATTGTAGGAAATGTCTTGAAGGGAAGAAAATGTTTTTTTGTGTTATTTAATAATTAATTAAGGATAAGTCAATTTAGTTTGATGCATTTGAACTTGATTGAGGCTTAAAATGAACCTAGTTTGATGTTGGATAAGTTGGTTAAGTGTTGGATAAGTTTAGGTAATTAATTGATGTTATAACTTAAGTAAAGGATTGGTTGATATCAATGTATCTAAATTTGGAATTTATGATTGTTAAAGGAATGAAGGTGTTCTTATGAATATAAATGTGATCCAAATGATATGAGTAATGCATTAGGAATGAATGAATGAGAATTGGGAATTGTGTTAATATATAGAAAAGGGTTGGTAAATGTATGGTTGATGAATTTTAGAATAACTAAGTTTACTTAAGGTATAAACCTAAATTGCAAACTATTTATATCTAAGCTATGATGTATGAATGGCTAAGATTTGTGAATAAAGACACATACCTAGGAAAGTCAATTGAGCATGCATTGAACATGACATATATACATATGCATGAGTGAATAATCATATGATTGATCAACTTAGTTTTATGTAAAATATGTGTGTATTGCATGACTAAAGAAGCACCAGTTGATTGTCAACATCCAGACACTGTCGGTTCATCAAGGCAATAGCTTATCTAGAGCGTATTGTGAGTTAACCTAGATGTTTCCTCACTATGACTGAATTGTTTTTGATTAATTTTAGATATTGAACTGCTATTTATATGATTATGATAATTCCGGACATTGATGGTCTGAGGGGTTCAATATTCTGGAATTAAATTGGAAGTGCTTTCTAATTGTATGTGAATATAGAAATTGTGTAAAGTTAATTATATGTTTTTCTATTTGATATGTATGCAAAATATGAAATGTGAGCAATTGAATGTGAATTACCGAACTTAAATTCAATGAATCTGAAACAAGTGACGGAAGCTCACAAGAATGAAAGGTAATGAAACATAGCTTATGCAATGATGCATCACATTGAAATGTATGATTAGATAAAAGAGTTGTGACCAGAGTGACCATTGAAAAAGAGCTTAAAGCTTAGAAATATACACAAAGAGCCATAGGCTTAATTATTAATGAGCCTGGTATCCATAATAGGTACGGGATAGTAAATGAAATGAGCTCGATATCCACAATAGATACGGGCCAGTAAATAGGCACTCGATCACAACAAAGTAAAAATAAATAGAGTCACATGTGCATTTATATTTACAACTTGATATGTATCATATAGATGATTGAATTGAATTATTTGGATTGTTCTAAAATGGTGATGCAAAATATTGTGTACAAGTTATACTTGTTGAAGCATGATAAAATGTGTTAAATTATTCAATATTTCATGATATGACTTACTTGTAAATTTGAATGTGAATTGTCCTTATGTTTTAATATAAGTGAGCACATCGATGATGGTTCACTCACTGACTTCGCAAACTCATCAAAATTGCAATGTTGGTTTTCACATATAAGGGAGACCTAGCTCTTAAAGCAATCTAGTAGAAGTATAGTATTGTCAGTTTAGAAAAACAAGAATGGCTCAAAGGTCTGGTCAGCTGATATTTAAGGAGTCTAGTAGATTTTGTTTATTTACCTTTCTCATTTCATGTAGGACATTTTGTAAAAGAGCAGTAAACTCTCAGATGTTTTTGGTAATGTAAATTTATGTAATATGAAGTTTATGTTATAGTGTAAGTTATGTTTATGAATGAAATGGGAAAAGTTAATCTTATGACTACTTATGTTCTGTATGATGCCATAGTAAGTTAATGTGATTGCTCTAACATGTCATTTTTATAAGGTATGTTCTTGAATGTCCTCTTGATATTCGGGCATATGCTCTATGGTAGTGGTGTCTTACAATTTAGAAGGGAACATATTGTTGCTCAAGTCTAAAACTATCAACTGTTACAAAGAAATCCTAAAGGAGTGACTATGGCATATATCAAATAACCCTCTATTCCTACAATTTTGGTCACCAGGTATAAGTTTAGAGAATATCAAACATGCTAACATCCCTACTTGGATTAATTGGTATGGTTGTTCTATGTAATATTGCTCTATCAAAGGCTTAGCAGGTTAGCAAGATTTATAGATAATCTACTATGCATGGATGTCATCATTGCTCAAAGGTTTTGGGTAGGATGTACAAGAATAAGTGTTAGCATTAATATGGGGAAAGAACTTCCAAAATTCATTCATATCCTAAGATTTGGAGAAGGGAGACAATCTTGGAAGACATGGATAGGGTAGTTTATCACTATAAGCCTTCCCTAAAGGAGAAAGGGAAACAATGGAAAGCAACCAGAAAAATATTTAATGAGGAAGATTATTTAAAGTTAATGGGAATAAGGCAAGCTTCTAAGGATAATAATAAAGGCATCTTGAATATTAGTAGCTAAGGGAAAACTACTAGACCAGTGTTATAGTTGATAATAAGGTGAACTCCCCAATAATAAAAAAGATAAGCAACCTAGCATCTAAAGAAAAAGCTTTTGAGCCCTCTAAAAAGATCAATGGTGAAGTAGCACTAGTTTAAGGAGAAGAAACTTTGGAACATTCCATTCAAAGTGCATCTACCATAATAGAAGCTACACCATCATTGCATGAATATTTCAAGGTTGACAATAAGTAAAATAAGGGAGAAAAATATGTCCAAGGGACTTAAACTCATCTCTCAAATATTCAATAACCTTTTAGAATGTTAGAAAAATTAATAACCCATATAAATAACAACTTTCGAAATATTTTGTTTTGGGTAATAAATTAGGGTTGATTGGATTATTAACGACTAAGATATGATTAAATTAGCTCTCTAATTGGATTTTTTTTACGAGGCAATGATATGTGATTTCTAATCATCAATAAAATCATTTTGGTAGAGTGGTAGTTGCTTTTGATAGTAGCTCAATTAAATTCCAAATGCTCCAAGCCATATACTAGTTTGCGTAATTAGATAACATCTAGGAGGGAATCAAAGTTTTAGTAACATTTATTTATGGATTAGGCAAAACTAAAAGACTTGCATAGCCTAACTGGGAATCCATGGTTGATTATAGGGGAATTTAATAGCACCCTCCAATACTCAAAAGTTGAAGAGAACGTTAAACTAAAGAATTTTTCAACAGATTTACAAGAATGTGTAGAAACGTTAAAGTAATTAATCTAAAACTAGATGGTTCAACTTTCACTTGGAGTAATAAACAAAGAAAAACATGATACATCTAGAAAAAAATGTTAGATAGAGATTTGGTGAATGGGGAACGAGGAATGGGGAATGGCTCTCTCAATTTTGAGAGTAAACAGATGTTTTTAAACCCATTTTTTTGGGATCATGCACTAATAGTAGTTTAAAACATGTTCCATAAGAGTAAGAAACATTTCCTATTTTAGTTTAACAACTATCTAGTAGAAATCGAAGGATTTTTTTTTGCAATTCAGTAAATTTATAAATAAATAAATATGTATGTACATCGAGAGCTTTCCAAAGTGGCAATCTCTTAGCATCCTAAAGGGACTTACAAGAAATCATAAGGAACCCTAAGGCCAAACAAGCACAATAGCATGATTAAACCACATTTAGCAACAAAAATGATCATATCAAAGACCATCTTACCAGTAATACAACTATTTCCATATAAGAGTCTTATGCAACAGAAAGCTAATCAAGACTTCCTACTAATCCTTCTCGTTCTGGTAGTAAGGGCTCTCCTATTGATAAGTTGTCAAAGGAATGGACCTTGTAGCTTGGGACACCATGCACATTCTTCAATGCTTTTGTAGGTTCATCCATTACTGCATCTTATGCCTCTCTTGTTGATGAAGAGGGTGAGTTTCCTTTCATTTTCCTGAGGTTGTAGTGAAAATCCATGCCTTGCATATATGCTCACATTGATATATATTGCCGATGAGTGAGATAAAATTTGCTTTCCCAAACCAACTAGCACACTTGCAAAATAAAAATTAGAAGAAATAAGAAAACAAGCCAGAACCTTCTAGTTACCTTCTCTCAGTGTTTGAGCTGGATTGTTCCATTACTTGGAAGATCACATTAGTATTAATGTTCTCCACTTCCATGGCTACATTTTTTAAGGTTCTAAGGTTTCTCTCGAACCATAAGTTGTACACAATAATAAAAAGTAGAACGATAAAATGCTGAGGATAATGTTTCTATGGCTTTGAGGTTGGTTAAACCAAAGTATAATGGATTGGATGTTTAGCAGGTTTGGAATGTTTATCTGAAAGTGGCTGAGGCAGTGTAGCCACACTGATTTTGAGAAGGAGCATTCAAAGAAAAGGTGGTTGGTAGACTCATTATCCAATTAGCATTAGGAGCAATGATTAGGAATATAAGTGTAAAGGAGTTGATCCCTTATTTGTAGCTTATTAAGGAAAGCTAACCACAAGATAAAGGCATACCTTAGGTTAGAACCTTTATGCCACACTAATTTATGCCAAGTTACATTCCGCAAAGGTGGTCTCATCAAAGAGTATGCTGAAGCATTAGTGTAAATTTTTGAGGGGCTTGTAGTCCATTCTAATCTATCAGCTTGGGACCAATCAGGTTAGTATATTAAAGGCTCGAGCATATGAATGGTCTCAATTGTGGCACCTTGCCAACATCACATATTGTCTCTAATAATATCCGCTACTTTTGTATTCATTGGAAATTCTGAACCATTGATAGCTCTAGGCATTGAGAGATCCCTAAGGCATAAGAAAGTAGAAAATCCATTTCCTATCTTAAATCTGAAATGGTTCAATAATATATCTAACCTAAATAAGTTTCCTCCAACTCCAAGAACTATTATTAGTCAGTTGAGTACTCCAGAAGTTTTTCCTTTTAAGAATAATGTTGTGGACCCACTTTATCTACAAATCTTCCTTATCATTGAAAAGAACTCAAATCCTTTTACTTAATAAGACATTGTGCCAAGTAGTAAAATGTTTAATCCCCATACCACCCTCTATTTTAGGTCTACAAGGGTCATTCCACTTGACTTTTATATGAGTTTTAGAAATTACCTTTCTTGACCACAAGAAGTTCCTAAGTTTAGACTCAATTTCTTTAATGATAGAGACAGGAAGCAAGAAATGGCTAGCCCAATAGACCTGAAAAGTAGACAAGACAGAAATTACCAATTGAAGTCTACCAGCATAGGACAAGGCTTTATGATTCCATTTGTTAACTCTGGAAGGATATTTAAAAGCATTTATAAGAAGCCTCTCCCATAAAATTAGGGTTTACAAGTTTTTCATTTGTGATAAGAAACTAGGAAAAATCAAGGAGGTTTTGAAGTTTTTGAAAACAAATGTGGAGGAAGTAACACACCAGAATTGGTCAAAAAAACATAAGTAAAAAAATAGGGGTTCAAAATGAATTGGAAAATTAATTGAGAAGTAAGGTGTTTCTTAGCAAGGAAAAGGAAAACTTAAGTGCATATGTAAAGGCCTTAACCTATCACAATTTTCTAATGCATTAAAGGCACATAATTCACTAGTTATAAGAAGGGATAAAAGCTCTAAGTTTTTCTTCAATCATATCATAGATAGAGAAAAATCGAATAGAATTATCTTAATCCTAAGCTATAATGGCCATGTTGTTTCTTCTTGAAAGGCTTTAAAGGTGAAGGCACTTCTTTTCTTAAGAACTTAATTGGAAGTCCAACAACAAACTCTTCATTAGTTCCCTTACTAAGATCTTTCATCCATAACTATTTCCCTTATGAAGATGTATCATCTCTAACTAGGCCATTCAACTCTATTAAGATTGAAAGTGTGGTCTTTGATAAAAATCCATCCAAAGCCCCAGAGCTAGATGGCCTAAATGTCTTTTTTTATAAAAGACTTGGCTCCTTGTAAAGATAATAATCGTAAAGGCTATTGTAGAATTCTTTATGCTTAAGGAAATAAATAACTCATTCCTTTATTTGATTCCTAAAGTACCTAACTTTAGCTCCTTAAATGAATTTAGAACTATTTTATATTGTAATTTTTTATCCAAGATTACCTCTAAAATCATTGCCAACAAGGGACTCCTAAGGAGCCATTATAGAAGGTAGGTTTATTGGAGATAACATACTAATGGCTTAGGAGCTTTTTAAGGGGTACTCTAAGAAAAATGAACCATCAAGGCTGATTTCTTGAAAGCTTTCAACACAATTAGTTAGGAGTTCATATGCACTTGCTTGAGGCTTTCAACTTCCTTGAGAAGTTCAGAGATTTGGTAATGATAGGTGTGCATTAGTGTATGTTTTTCTATATAATTGACATGTGTTTCTTACATAATTGTTGATTATTGTTGTAGTTTAGGATTCATTTGTATGTTTTCATTTAGTTTGATTTCCATTATTGTTCTTTGATGTTTGATGTTAATTTAGGGTAAGAATTGACTATTTTTATATAGGTAGGAAGATTGAGTAACTTGAAGATTGAACTAGAGATCAAAAAGGAAAAGAAAAGAGGAAGTTTCTGTGGCCAATCCCACGATCGTGGGAATCATACCAATTCCCATGATCGTGGGAATTACAATCTGAGACAATACGCGGGACTATATTAAATTTAGGATTTTTGGACTATTAAAGGATAATTAAGCCTCCATCTTAGAGGGAGATGAAAGCTGTCTGTAGAAACACCATCCTTGAGTGAAGAATACATGTTTGGAGCCTCGAGGAAGGATTGAAGTCAAGGATCATTAACAAGATTGGAGAAAATAGCATATCAACACCAAAGTTTCCAGATATTGGAAAAAAAGAGGAGTTTCCTTATTCAATTTTCTATCAATTTTACTACTTCTATTCTTTGTAAAATGATTTATTTGAATGTTGATGATGTTATAAAGACCACGAGTGGCTGATTTAGTTTTAGGGATTGCTTTTGAACTATTTTGTTAGAACTCCTATTTTATTGAATTAAATGAAATTGTCTTTGATGATTGGTAATTTTATTTGTTATCTTGCAATAAATCGAGAGAGTGAGTGAGAATTGTGTAGGATTGTACAATGAGAGTTGGCAGCCTATAGACATACAATCATCACGTTAATTGATTAAATAAAAGAGAGATCTTAATGAATTTAATTGATTACCCATATGATAGTTTAATAACTAGTTGAATTGGTAGAGTCATTGGGTAAGTTGAAAGATTGTCAAATTGATTCCCTTTAATTCGGTTAAGGACAATTAATTACACCTTGAGAGAGGGTAATTAATACATTCAGAAATCTAGGATGAGTCACAATTTGATTAATAAAATAGGAGGGAGACAAAATTGGGAAAAAAGTAATCTCTAGTCTTTAGATTCTTAAATTCTGATTTTTCTACATTTTGGTATTGTATATTACTTTGTGTTAGTCTTTTAATTTTGATTTAATTTTCCAAATTATTTGCATTAAATAATTCCATTTCTTAAACAAAGTTTTGTCTAAATTAAGTGGTGTCTAGGCATCAATCCCTGTGGGATCGATATCTGCTCTTTTTAACTACAAGTCACGACCCGTACACTTGCGAATTTTAAGCGTAAAACAAGTAGATAGGTTTTACCATCAATAAGTTTTTGGTGCCATTTTCAGGGATTGATTGTTTAGCATCTTGGTTAATTTAGATTACTTTGATTTAAGAATTTTGATACTTTTCCTTATGTATTTACAAGTGTATGAACACAAGAAGCATGTGAAGATCGATAGAATTTGGTAAGGACAAACTATCCAATATCACAAGGCACATCAAGACATCTTAGAATGAGGAATGAGACATCCAAAGAGTTAGATGCCAAGAAGAAATAGAAAAAACAATGATGGAAGATAGATATTATAGGGAGCAAGGAACGTTTGCAAATTACAATAAGGCACGATATGGTTGGGGAAGTACTGATCCTTATTAGAACAGATACAGTCTAGAGTGGCAGAACTGATCACAAGTTTACGTGTGCTAAGTTTTACTATTTTAACCTTGATAATACTAGAAATGCATGGGTCATTTGCGTAGTACCTAAGGTATCGATCCCACCAGGAGGGTTAATCTAGTCCTAAAATCTAAGGTTAAACTAAATTGCAACAATCTGAAATAAATAATAATTGCAGAAATTAATCAATGAACAATCAATTATGAGAATTAAATTTCAGAAATAATAACAAAATAGAAAATCACACAACCAAATCAAGAATTAACCTAGGAACTACCAATTGAGAGAAAGGGGGTTTTAATCC
>JAOTJB010001441.1:0-11942 GCA_027123815.1 Erythroxylum minutifolium | reverse complement strand
GGGGGCGTCGGCCCACGGGCAAACGTTTGCAGATGCGACCATGAATTGAACCAGATCGAAAGATTGAGCTGTGATACATGTGCGTTATTAAACACTCATAATTTTGCAAATTGTGATATATATGTATGGCGTTTGATATAGAGGAGCAATTGGAACGTCAACCTCTAGACGTTGCCGAAACTTCCAGGCATTAGCTTCGGGAGTAACTTCCAGGCATTAGCTTCGGGAGTAACTTGTGAGTAACCTAGACGGTCTCACTTAATTACTTGTTTGTTTAAATTTTGTTTTGAAATGATTGAATGAATGTGACTTGATTGTTGATTTCGGACAATGAAGGTCCGATGACTGTGATATTGGATTGAGATATTGAAGTGTTGCTTGTATGTGAATGTGCAGAACTATGTGAATCATAATATGATTGATTGTGATAGAAGCATTCCATACATGAATGTACACTTAGATAATGGCAGTTGTGACCAGAGTAGCCACCGATCAAAGCTTAAAGCTCAAAGTGTGAAAAGGAGCCTCAAGCTCAGAAAGTGATTAAGAACCTAAGGCTCACTATGTAAAATGAGCCCTATATCCTCATCGGATAAGGGATAGTTATCAATGAGCCCGGTATCCAAAATCGATATGGGACAATTCAAGCACTCGGTCACAACAACGTAATAATTGGGAAAGTGTCTCATGAGCATTTCATATGCATCTATTTAAGTATGTTTGATTGATTGAAATGCAAAATTGCTGATGCTTAAGTGAAAATGTGATACTAATGTAAAGTACAATTTTGTGAAATATGTGTTCTGTGAATTGTTGTGTTGCATTAATTGAGTGAACCATCGATGATGGTTACCTCATTGAGTTCGTAAAACTCACCAAAATTTCAACATTGTCTTTTCAGGACTGAGAGATGACTCTAGCTACCGAGAGGCTCTACCAGTCATGTAGATTGTGATTTGGCAAGAGAAATCATGGCTCAAAGGTTGATCAACTGGGATTTTTGGACAAACTAGATAGACTTTGTATGTTTTCCTCTTTCATGTAGTACATTTGTACTAGGTTTTGATGATGTACATATAGTAAATGTTGAAAGATACAATGCAGACTTTCGATTTTGTGCAATGAAATGAGGAAAAAATTGATTTTTAAAATATTGTGATTTTCTTATGATGCTTTATAAGTGAGTAATGATATGATGCCTTGTGAAGTGAATGTAGCAATCAAACGTAGCTCCCCCTTATCGTAGGATATATACCGAAATGACCTCTGGGCGTCCCGATGTGTACCCTGCGGTAAGGGGGTGCTACAGATGAGACATATGTTTAGATCATAATATTAATAAAGATGGTTCAGCATGAGCTATTTGAGAGAAAGTTGCGAGATCTTCCTAGGTTAGGTTAAAACCTCTTAAAAGAGTTTATAGAACAATTTAAAACGTTTTTAAGTTGTCTGTATTTAAAAGGGATTTTAGTTGATTAACCTCTAAATAAGGAATACATGTATCGAGAGAGAATATAGTCTAAGTTAGGAACTTTTATTAGTCTGAGAAGCTATAATAGTTCATTAATCAAAAGTGAAAGTGAATATAGCAACGTCTTAGTGGAACTTGACCTAAATATAGTTAGTTCATAGTTTGGTACATTCTTTGTCATTGATTTCATTAGTATTTAGTTTTTTATCGATTATTTGATTTTTATTCATCCATCGATAAAGTTGATCTTTCTTGTTAAACTGGTAAGTAATTGGTTGTTAACTGAAAATCCTTATAGGATAGACCTATACTTACCTATACTAGGTACAATTATGTCTTGCGCCTATAGTTAAAAAAAGAGAACAAGTTTTTACCATCATTGAAGGGAATTAAGCATTAATATTTATAGAATTGAAAATTAACTAGACTATATCTTTTTGTTTTTTATTTTATTTCATTTTAGTTTTGTTATTTATTTATTGAGTTCAATTTTATTCTCTCTCTTTACAAACTACCTCTTGCATGTAAAGTTCCAATGATCTTGAATATCTAGTAGAGACTTTAAGATCAATAGGATATTGTATATGAGAAGAAGTTCTCAAAGGAGAATATAAGTTAAGGAAGCCAAAATGGCTGCAAAGAATATGAGGTTACTCAAAGACTTTGTCGCATCAAATGCCCAAGGTATCAACTCAAATATTGTAAGGACTAATGTTGAAGCTACCAACATCTAACTAAAGCCTTTCCTACTATCTATAGTGTAGAAAAATCAATTTAGAGGTTCACCATCTAACGAACCTAATATGAACTTATTAATGCTTCTAGAGTGCTGTAACATATTAAATTTAGATGATGTGTCACTTGATGCAATCAAACTCTAGTTATTCCCTTTCTCTCTAAGGGATAAAGCTAGAGTGTGGCTACAAAACATTCCAATAGGGTTTGATTACCACTTGGGATTAGCTCTCCTACACGTTTTTGGTGAAGTATTTCCCTTTAGGCGAGAATGCGTAAATAAGGAACTAGATCACCACCTTTGCCCAGATGGAAGACAAGTCTTTGTGTGAGGTATAAGGGAGATACAAGGAGCTGTTAAGGTCTTATCCCCATTATGGATAAAAGAATTAGGTGACTGTGTAGACCTTCTAAAATGAAATGACCTACAGCATGAAGATCTTTATAGAAGTTGTCTCTAATAGAGCTTTGATGAATAAGACAGTTGTTGATTGCAAAACCAAACTACTTACTTTAAGCTCAATACTGCAAGTATACAAGTCATTACTTATAGTAAAAAATAGATATCATCCCACAGAGATTGTGCTTAGGTACCACTTAATCCAGGTTGTTCTTTGTTTAAGACTCAAATTCGAATATTAAACTGAAAAGTAAACTAAAGCAAGCAAACTAGCAACGAATAATTAATGTAACAATGGAAATATGTCAAAAGAATTAATCAAGTTATGGGAGAAGGGATTTTACTTATCATTAATGCTAATCAAGCCTTTTCTGTGTTTATAAGGTCTCAGTTTTAGACGATCGTAGGGTTAATTACTCTCTCTTAAGTTATAATCATTCCTAATTTGTAAAACCTAATAGAATTATGTGCTTGCAATCTTTCAATTCACAAATTACCCACAATTCTAATTAGTTATAAAGCTCTCTAATAAACAATTGGGTCTTACACGAGATCTCTCTCTATAAAATTACCAACTAGATTGATTAAGTGGTCAATTAGATCGCCTAACTCCTGTTAATCCAATCTAAGCATTTTTATCTGGTTTACCCTTTCGGTTTGTTACCAAAATATGCACATATATTAATCAATCAAAACAACCAAATTAAGTAAACACAAATTAACTAAATTAACATTAAAGATAAGTAAAATCCCGAAGGAAAATTTAGAACAACATTAACAACTCAAAATCCATAACCATACAATCTATCTCAATTTTACACATTAAATGAATAAAAAAGTAAATTAGGAGGAGATGAAGATTAGGTTGGATGATTCAGGAGAGCAGCGACATCGGCAGATCACCTAATCTAGAAAGCTTTGGCATCAAAACCCTTATCTTCTTCCTCTTCTTCTTTTCTCTCTCTCTTTTAGGTTTTCCAAACGTAGGCAGAATGTAGACTCCTCTCTAGGATTCCATCATTATCCTTTTATACTCTTTTTTAATTAAGGTAACCCTAGTGTCTTTCAGGGGTCCGAAATATTTAAAATGTCCCTTGAAAAATAGAATCTGAAAGTGACTCTGTGTTTATCTATGCACAGGCCATGATCGTGGCCCTTAGAGCATAATCGGGGCCGGGTTATCTGCTCTCTTTCATGATCATGGCAGATCCCCTATGATTGTGGCTCCTTGCACAAGCTTCTATCACGATCATGGCAAATAAGTGCTTCTGTCACAATCGTTGCAGCGCCCTATGATCGTGGCCTTATGTTTTAGTTTGGGTCTCCTCTGAAACTCTTCCGAATGTCTTGAAACACTAACAAATTCATCATGACACCTCATATATATATAATTGAAGCTCAAAAGCATGCTCTCACCTAAAGAACACTTAAAACACAAATGTTTATAAACTAACACAATTCTTAACCTAAACACACATTAAACAGTCAAATTAACCACTAAACACATATCAAATTACTTATAAAATTACAATGCAATATGCACTTATCAAAAGGCAAAAGGCAAAAGGCAAAAGGCAAAAGGCTTAACAGGGTTAGCTAGGGATAATCATTTCTATCTAGCATGCATCCATTATATTTAAACCGATTCAAAGCAAGTTCTGAAGGTAATTACCTAAAGAAATGTCACACAAATAAAGAAATGAAATAACTATAGAATGGAGTCATAAAGGCTCAATTCCTCATATAGGCTCAAATGAAAATCTATTATGTTTCTATACATTACCTCATTGTTCAAGTGTCAAGTTCTAAGTAAGCTTATATAGCCAACTACTTTCATCACTCTGCATGGTTTACTCTCCACTCAAGTATCCTAATTTAAGTTCACACATGGATTTGATCTCATTCCAACTAGAATTTTATGGCAACACATTCATCACAAAGATTCAAATGTAGGGGAAATGACACACCTAATACTAACAACCTAATATACATCCTAATTGACATGAAAAAATACAACATAAATGTAAACACTACCTCCCCACACTTGAAGAACATATTGTCCTCAATGTGAACGGAAGAACACCCAAACCAACAAACAACACAATGAAAAACAAAACACAAAAACAAAAGAAGGATAATAGAAGAGATTAAAGGCAAGATGGGCTCAAGGTGGTGGCGTCGGCGGAGGTGGTGCATTTAGAAATGCGTATCTCAGGTCAAAAGGCAAGGGTTTTAGTTCTGTAGTAGGAGGCTTTACAATGGAAGGTGGTGTAGGTGCACCCGTTCTCTCTAACTTCTCTCGGTCACCTTTCTCACACAATTCCTTTTCACTTACGCTCTTATCCCTATGCACTTCAACAACTTCCTCAACTTCCTTTTCAATTTCGTTCTCAACTTCCTTTACACAATCATCCACAACATTAATCTTAATACAAACACTTCCATCCACTAGCTTCTTCAAAGATTTAGTCATATTGAATTCAACATGCTCATCATTGATTCTCAAAACTAGTTTTCCTTTATGCACATCAACTAATTCCCTACCAATATTCATAAAGGGCCTACCCAAAATTAATGGACAATTCCTATCTTCTTCAAAATCCAACACAGCAAAATCAACAAGAATTATAAATTTATCCAATTTTACCAGAACATCTTTAACTACGCAAAATGGTCTTTTGATTGATTAATATGCAAGATAGATAAGCATGGATGTTGGCTTGACATCTCGTAGCCCTAATTTCCTAAAAATGACAAAGGCATCAAGTTAATACTTAGGCTAAATCACATAAACATTTAAAAAATTCAAAATCACCAACAACACATGGAGTAATAAAACTCCCTAGATCTTGTAGTTTTAAAGGCATTACTCTTGTGATGATCGAACTACAATTCTCCATCAAGGTCACCATCTGATTGCCCTCCCAAGTGCGTTTATGTGTCAATATGTCCTTGAGAAACTTCGTATACTTAGGCATACACTCCAATGCTTCCACCAAATACAAATTAATCTAAAGATTCTTTAACTTATCTAAAAATTTGGAGAATTAAATGTTGACTTGATGTTGTCTCACCCTCTGCGGATATGGAATCTTAGGCTTGTAGGGTGGTGGTGGTACATATGGCTTCTCTTCTTCTTTCTCTTCCATATTTTCCTTTTGTTGGCTATCTTTTTGAACAATTAGCTCCTCCAATTGCTTGCCACTCCTAAGTGTGATCGCCTTGAGTTGTTTCTTTAGATTGGCCTTAGTGTTGCCTGGTAAGCTTCCTGCATTCTTAGAAGATAAACATTAGCAAGTTGACCTAACTTTACCTCCGAATTGTGGATGGATAAAGCTTGGTTCTTTACAATCTGGTCAAACTTTGCCTCCATTCTTTTCTGACTCTCTTATAGTCTTCTTTGACCTTCCTATTGGCTTGAGAACTTTGAACCCAATACATCCATTAACTTGTACATTTTGTTCTCTAAAGACCCAAGATGGTCTTGCTAAAATCTGAGAGGTCATTATGTTCTCACTTGGCCACTCGCATTGTTAGTACTTCACAAACAAATTGGGTGGTTTTTCCACCCAATATTGTAAGTATTAGAGTATGGATTGTTACCTTGTTGCAGCTGACTTAAGTAATTTACTTGCTCTGTACCACTTACTCCCAGTAAGAAGCATTTAGCTGTACCATGATTGTTCTGCCTATATAATTCACATTGTAACTGCTTGGTTTTGACTGTGGATAAAGAAGCTCCTTGCATGTTGCTCAACTATTTGGTGAGGGTAGCAATCTGTGCTTGCAAGGTTGTCACCGAGTCAAGTGGAATCATTCCTTTTTGCTCCTTGGACACTTATCAGCCCCTTTCATTTGACCATATACAACTATTATTCAATAACTCTTCCAAAAGATCATGAGCTGCATTAATGGTTTTCCTCATCAAAGACCCTCCTGTAGCTACATCTATTGTTCCCCTTATGCTTTAAGTTACACCATTGTAGAATGTCTGCAAAAGAAATTCACTTGGAAGGTTATAGTGGGGGCAACTCCTTTATAATTCCTTAAATCTCTCCTAAGCTTCATATAATGTCTCCCTATCACTTTGTTGAAAGTTGGTGATCTCTTGGAAGTTAACTGACTTGCAAGCTTCAATTAATGAGTCACCTATTTTACATAAGAGACTAGGCCATTTCATTTATGCTTACTTAAAATACATATATGATAAAGGCCTTAAACAAGAGCTACCTCTTGTTCATGATAATAAGTATGTATGAGATGTGTATCAATTTAGAAGGCAACAAAAGTTTTAATTTTTATAAATCATGCTTAGAGAGCATCTGAAAAGTTATAATTAATCCACGCTGATGTATATGGACCTGTGAAGATAACTTTAATTAATGGTAGAAAATATTTCTTACTATTTATTGATGACTACACAAGAATGTATTGGATATCCTTCTTAAAAATAAAAGTTTAAAGTTTTTGGTGAATTTCAAAAATTTAAATCACTTTTTGAAAATTAGTATGAAAGCAAGATTAAGGTGCTCAGGTTATATAATATAATTAAGTACACCATATTTCAATTTAAGAAGTATGTTTAAGAGCTAGGAATACATCACTAACACACTATCACTTATATTCTATAACACAGAATAAGTGAAAGAAAGAATAGGTCTATCATGAATTTGGCAAGATGTTTTTTGCTTAAGAATGATCTATCAAAACACTTTTGGAATGAGGTGGTTAATACCTTAGTTGTACCTCTTTAATAAGCTTCCAACTAAAGCTTTTACTAGCAAGACTCCTTTTGAAGCCTAGTTTAAAGTAAAGCCTTTAGTAACAAATCTCAGGTTCTTTGGATGCATTTGTTATATCAATGTACCTACATAAAATTGAGATAAGTTGGATCAGAGAGCAGCTACTAGTGTGTTAGTTGGATATAATAGCAATAATAAAGCATATAAAGTTTTCTTTTGGCAAACAAAGAATGTTGCTATTGATAGAGATACGAAGTTCAATTAAAATGGGACCTGGAATTGAAGTAAACAAATAGTAAAACCTGATAAAAATGATTTGATTAAAGGAAAGTTTCCTCAAGAAAAAGATGCAAATAAAGTAATATTTAAATTAGAAAGTGACGATGTTGTAATTAGAGTTACAAGACTCTTAATAGAGATGTGTGAGATATATAATGAAGCTTCTTTGATGGAACCCACCATATAAAAAGAAGTAACAAATTCAAAAGGTTGATACAATGAAGGTGGAATTATACTTGATCAATAAAATTCAAACCTTAAAATTGATTGAAAAACTTGATAGTAGAAAAGTAATAAGCTAGAAATGAGTTCTTAGAACCAAAATTAATTATAATGGTTTTATAAACAAATTTAATGTAATATTAATTATGAAAGTTTGTTTTCAACAAGTTGACATTGATTTTTTGGTTACTTTTCCCTAATAGCAAGGTATTACACTTTCAAATTACTCTTAACACTTACAACTTAAAATTTTTTGAAGGTATTCCAATTAGATGTGAAGTTAGCTTTCCTCAAAGGTTACTTAGGTGGGGAAATTTATGTAGAGGAGCCTAAGGGATTTGATATCAAAAGCTAAGAGAATAAAGTTTAATTACTCAAGAAAGCCTTATATGGCCTAAAGTAGGCCCTATGAGCTTGGTAAATTAAGATTGATGAATAGTTAAGTTACTTGAAATTTGACAAGAGCAAAAGTGAGAACACAGTCCATGTAAAGCAATGTGAAAATGATCTTTTACTAGTATCACTTTATACTGATGACATACTGGTGACAAGTAGTAGTATAAAGTTTATAAATAAGTTCAAGGCAGAGATTTAAAAAGATTTTAAAATGACTAATTTGGAGGAAATGCCATATTTTTTGACATGAAAATTTCATAAATTAATCAAGGAATCTTCATATAATAGAAAAATATGTTCAAGAAATTATAATAAGTTCAAGATTAAGAACAACAAGAGTGTCACTACTCCATTGGTATTAAATGAAAAAGTAAGTAAAAATGATAGTGGAAAGAAAGTTGATGAGAAAGTATTCAAAAGCTTAGTTGGTTGTTTGTTATACTTGATAGCTACTAGACCTGATATGATATATGTAGCAAGCATTCTTTCGAAAATCATGGCAAGTCTAAGCGAGTTGCATTATAAAGATAGAAAACAAGTGCTAAGTTATGTTAAAGGCATTAAATATATGGAATTTGGTTCAATAGGGTAAAAGAGTTAAAGTTAATTAGATGCATAGATAATAATTGGGCTAGTTCATAAGATGACATAAGAAGTGCATGTAGTTATCTTTTTACTTTTGACTAATGTTTGTTCAGTTGGAATGTGAACAAGTAAGAAACAATGCCTCAATTAACTGCAGAAGTTGAATATATTATAATATTTGGAGCAGTTAATCGGGCCATTTCGTTAAGGAAAATCATGAATCATTTTTTATAGAAACAAGGACCTACTGATATATTATGTGATAACCAATCAACCATTTTTATAGTGAAAAATCCAGTCTTCCATGGCAAAACAAAGCATATGAAGATCAAATATCATTTTGGTAAGAGATATAGAAAAAAAGAAGAAGAAGTCAAGTTGTTTATTGTGATTTTAAAAATTTATTAGTGGACATTCTAACTAAGGCCTTACATAAGCAAGATTTATAATATTGAGGAAAGCACTTGGTGTTTCTAACGAAAATGCCAAGTGGGATTGTTAAGGTTGTGACACTTTTGCTATTCTATTAGAAAGCTTATTTTAATAGTTTTTTTTAGTTAAAGGTAACGATGATATGTGTTGATGTTTAGCAGAAATTAAGCGAAAAAAAGCTAGATATTTTTTGAATGATATATAACTTGTGCTATAGGTTAAAATTAGTCCTTGATTAGATATCTAATTTATTATAGTATTTGTAGCAGTTACCTTACTTTTATATCATATATATATATATAGTTGTTAAAAGTAAAAATATGGTTTTTAAGTTTTATCTTCTAGATTTTTTTCTCTTTAGAAACTTATCTCAACTCATAAAATCAAAGCAATTATATATATATATATATATAGTTGTTAAAAGTAAAAATATGATTTTCAAGTTTTATCTTCTAGATTTTTTTTCTCTTTAGAAACTTATCTCAACTCATAAAATCAAAGCAATTAAGCTCTAATTGATATATATATTACAATAGTAGAATACTTCTCGAGATTAAACATAAACACGCTATTGATCTTATAAACAAAACATGCACTTCCTAAAAATAGTTTATCATTAAAAATTCCTACCAATATGTATGTTTAACAATAATCCATGACGGTGGAAAATTAGAAGAATATTTACATGCATTTGTAAATAGAAATTTCTCAGTACATAAGTCCATCAACTTTATCTTACTTTAGGTGAGCATCGTTAGCCTACACTAAATCATTCTTTTAGAGTAGAACTTAAAGCATTAGTTTACAAAAAGAAGGTTATAAGGCATAAAGATTGTAAGAAGAAGAGAATGAGGAGAAGAGTAAAACCTATATAGAGAAACTAGATGGGAAAGTAAGATCAATTATTAAAAAATACAAATTGTATAGGCATAATATAAGAAAATGCTTATGGAGGTCTATAAGTAAAAGCACTAGTCAATAATAAATAAGACATAGTGCACATTGGGCACATGGCATCCTTTGCATACCCAGGCTAAAGATACTCACGCTACCCTTAACTCGACTATATAAGGCTAACTGGATATCTTTAAAAACATTTTGGCAGCACAACGACTGTATTTTGAAAATCCCAAAATGAAAAACACCTGTAAATCAGTTTCAAACGCACTTCTATATTCACTTTAAAACTTTACCACAACTTCTAGACTTTGAAGTCTATTCTAGAGCAATCTCAACAATAGTATAAATGTTCATACATAAAGTCATTTACAAACCACAAGACAGTCAAGAGTTAATTTATAAAATTATAAAGAATTTTAACAAAATCATGAGCCACTATATAACAAAAGTACAAAATAGAGATTAACCATATGCAATAATGCCTCGAATATATCAAAAGATAGCATGAACCATTTAGAGCTTTAAGCTCACCAAATTAACCTGCATGGTTGGAAAGCAAAAGGGGCTGAGTACGTTATGCACTAAGTGAGCGAGAAAAAGACATATATTGCAAACAAAACCTAGTACACAGTAAAACGATTTAAATAACCTAAGGACGGTTTTACACATTTAACATGCATATAACCACCTATGAAGTGGATATGCATGACACAGAAACACATAGACCTAGTCTATGACTCATCCCATACTGGTTAGGAACCACATAGGCCTAGCCTATTAATCACTTTTCAGTGGACATAGGTTTCAGTTCTAGTACACAAGAGTAGAAAAGCATCAAACGTAAAGTCAAAACTCATTAGGAAGTCAAATCTCAGAATAGACCAAAATAGTTTTGTGTGTCACCACTAGTTGGCCAAACTAATGTGAACACCCACCGAATCCCAGTGTTGGCTTGACTTTCATCTGTAGTGAGTCTAGACTACGGTCAACAAGAGCATCATGACCCTCGGTGATGACCTCGTTGGTGACTAGACCTCGAGGTGTGTAGTCACCCGTAATTCCTATAGAAAGGTGTCGTTATGAGGACTCGACTCTTATGTATCAACATTAAAAGGTACAGGGGTCGCTTAATATGTTGTGCCTAGCACACGAATGACTAATCGTCACCTCACCAATTACAAAAAATCATATAAAAATATTTAGTACTAAAATCAAGTAAGCTACCATACCTTACTTATCGGTCCAATATATAAAATAGAATCTTACTATAACTCTAAGCTAAAAGAGAATACATATATGAAACATACATGACTCGATTACACATATGTAAGTTCCAAAACATTATTTCATGTAGTGAAAATCATCTTCTGCACTCCAAGTGCAAAGTTATTCAAAACGATGTCGTTTATTAAATATACAAGTGTACTAGCATCTATTTGAGATTCAATTCTACTATACATTACCTGGGCTCAAAATTCACATAAAAGTCATTATGCATGCCTTAGGTTATCCTACTCCTATTTGAGACATATGTTTTCCCCAAATCACCTCAAAATAGGGTGTACAGTCCTTTGACTTCAACAATCCTTAGTACAAGCTCCATGATCCATAATTCCCGAGCCTTTATACATACAAATATAATATATTTACTACTGGCCCCTGAAATATTTTTGCCAAATTGAGCATGGTAGTTATGGCATAAGTGTAACATCCCGTTTCCAGAGAACGGGTCGGACCAGAGAAACGGGTCCAAGTGTGTGGTAAATCAACACATCTCATG
>JAOTJB010001397.1:0-11944 GCA_027123815.1 Erythroxylum minutifolium | reverse complement strand
AACTTAAAATTCAAAATAAAATTATTTAAAAATAAAAAACTAAACATAATATTATAAATTAAAGCTTACTTGAAGTGTATATACTAATATTGTGCGATTGCCAATAGTTAAATGTAACAGCTCTATTCCTATATATTATATGTTACCTTTTGGCACCCAAATTTTATAACTCGCATCGTTATAATTAGGTTCAATCAGAAACATAAATTGGATAGCTAAAATGTAACCCCAATTATTCAAAATGGAGAAAATTACAAATATTCAAAAAGAGAAGATTGACGGAATTGGAAGAGAGACTACTAAGAGGTGTTAATTTGATTGCTCTGTTCTATAAGTACGGAAGCATTCGCACTAAAGATACGAATATCATATCATAACAGCTAGAAAAAAGGTCCAGTATCGTGTTGTCTCATTCTAGGATATGGTATCGGTTGGTATCAAAATACCAGCTGATTAATAGACTAAATTGTAAATTTTAATCTTATAAACCCTTAATATTCCGCGAGCGCATAGTTCGTAGCGTAGTATTAAAGATATCGATCCCACGAGGAAGAGGAATAATCTAATCTTAAAAATCTAAGTTTAAAAATATATGAAACTGAAAATAAACAATGCAACAGAAATTAAACACGAGAATTAAATCCAACCAATTAAATCATAAGTTAAACACGAAGGAATTAAAAATGGAACAACAAGCAAGCACAATAGAAATCAACCAAAGAATTTACCAAGTTATGAAAAAGGAGATTTTACCTATCATTAATGCTAACCTAGCCGATTATGTGTTAATGGGGTGTCGACTCTAGGTGATCCTAGGGCTGATTACTTTATCTCAAGTTATAACCATTAACCCTAATTGGATTATGAAATTTGTAATTTCTCAATTAACAAAAGATTCACAACATTAATTAGATCTGAAGCACTCTAATAAACTATTGGGTCTCACATGTGATCTCTCTTCACACAATTACCTATATGATTAGTTACAGGTTCTATTGAATTACCTAACTCTCATTAATCCGATCCAATCGTTTTTATCCGATTTACCCTCTTAGTTTATTACCGAATTATGTAAGAAACGCAACAAATGACAATACTCAATTCAATTAACACAAAATCAACTCAGACAACATTAAATCAAAATAAAATCCCCAAGAAGAGTTAGAACATCATCATCATTCTACCATCTACCATCATACAATCCATACTAACTTTATATAAGAATAAAATTGAAACGAAAAGGAAATAGAAACTTAGAATGGATGATTTGGGAAGGCAGCATTGTCGAAAAATCTACTGATTTGGAAGCATATCGAGACCGATTCTTCTTCTCCTTCTTCCTCTTCCTCTTCTCTTTCTCTTCCTCTTTCTCTCTTTAGGGTTTCCAAATGTGGATGAATGAAGACTCCCTTTTTTGCTCATATCATGATCTTCTTATAGGGTTTTCCATTTAGGATAACCTAGGGTCAGTTTAAGGTCCCAAAAAATCAAAAAGTCCCTCGAAAACTTGAGTTTGGAAGCATCCCCACATCTGTCCTAACACTGGCCACTATCGTGGCTTATATGACACGATCATGGCCCCTGAGTAAGCTCTTTGTCACTATAGTGGCATGCAGGCCACGATCGTGGGCTAATCCTGGTGCTTTCTGTCCAGATCGTGGCCTACCTACTACCATCGTGGGCCTGTGTTATCACTCGGGTTTCTTCTGAAACTCCTTCGTTCTTCTATTGACCCTAAAATACTATCAAATACATCAAGGTTCCTCAAAAACATAATATTTAATCTCAAAAACTTGTACTAACCCATAAAACACTTAAAACACAGATAATTAACAAACTAACACAATTTTAACCGAAACATATACTAAATGATCGAATTAATGAATAAACACAAGTCAAACTATACCCTAAAATACAATGCAATTTACATTTATCAACATCCTCACATTTAAACGTTTGCTTGTCCTCAAGCAATCAAAACAACAAACAACACGAAAGCACAAAGCACACAATGCAATAATGAGACAATGACTTCAACTTCATGAAATAAATTTAACTCTAAACACAATCATTCAAGTTGTTCCAAATTATTAACATGCAAAATCTACGTCTAAGAACTCTAGACTAAATATACATATTAATCAAAACTTAAATGTCAAGTTTATTCACCCCTTTCAATCGTACACACAAATTAATAATTATTTGGTCAATCAACTCTATAACTACTCTTAAGACCGTTTTCATGAAAAGTTAAGCTATTTACAATTTCGGTAGGTTTTATTAGAAAACATTTTAAACACTTTTGTTGACATGGACCTAGTTTTTTTACACGGAGGCAAACATTGGTAATGAATGTTGATCTGGTTACTCGAATAAGTCATGTTTTTAGTAAGTTGCTTGGTTGAAATGTCATTATAGACTTTTAACATGGAGGCACACATTTGTGATGCGCGTTAATCTGGTTACTCGGCTATATCACGTTCTCAATTGGCTACTAGCTCTATTCATAACCTGAAGGCCAGCGGAATAGTTATTTATTTAAAATTTACAAACACTTTTTTCAATTAATTAATGCCTAACTTGTTGCTTTAGCTACTCATTTTCATGAAAAATACTAGCAAAGCTACTTAGCTGAAAGACCTAAAATTATGAATGAATGTGACGACTTATAGGGTGATAAACTAACACTGAATCCTAATTAACTTGCATATTTTAGCCAAAAAACCCAGATTAGTAATTTCACAAGCTAATAACTCTTCACAACCTAATAGATTATGTTCAAATTAAATCGATTTCAATCTATCTAAGCCATCGATATATTCATACAATTCAAAATATACAACCTAAACACACTAATATAACAATATGCAAAATTCACATTCAAAGTAAAACACACAACCCTCCCCACACTTGAACAACACATTGTCCTCAATGTGAGAAGGAGACAAAGAAACACACTTGGAAGGAAGTAACATAAAATAAAATAAAACAAAAACTAAAGTTAAAAGAAAAGGGTTAGAATAAAAACCTTGCGGGGATAGAGGTGATGATGGTAAAGGACTGTGAACAATTCTGCTGGACGCTCGAGTTTGTTTTCTTATCTTGGAATTGTTTAAAAAGAGTGAGAGAATTAGTGATCCTAGATCATTTCAAATCATTAAAGTTCTATTTAAAATTTAAAACAACTCTAACTAAAAACAACAATTTTAATCGAACTACTGAACGTGCTAATTTATGGTCATTAGCTTAATCTTACATCCTTGGAGGCATCTTTAATTATTCGAACAGAATGAAATCACTTCCTTATCCTTGGGATTCACTCTTCTGAGATATGGTTTGCAATGATGCCTGTTGACCTTAAAAGTTTCCTTTTTAATATTTCCCAATTTGAGGGCTCCATGATCAAAAACTTGAATGACCGTAAAAGGTTCACTCCATTGAGATTTTAGCTTCCCTGGAAACAACCTCATCCTTGAATTATATAGTAGCACTACATCTCCTACCTTAAATTCCTTTTGTTTAAGATGAGAATCGTTCCATTTCTTTACTTTTTCCTTGTAGAGCTTTGTGTTTCCGTGCACATTGTAATGAAACTCTTCAAGTTTGTCTAGTTGCAGCAGTCATTTTTTGCCTACTTGCTTCTAATCAAAATTTAATGCTTTTATTACCTAATACGCCCAATGTTCTAGTTGGACCAACAAATGACAAGCTTTTCTGTATACAAGCCTATAGGGAGTTTGCAACACCCCACTTCCAGCGAGCACATATTCGTTCATCCCGAGGACATTCAGACACACACCCTATGAAAGCAGCACACTAGAGCAATCAAACAGAGCTCATTGCAAATTTTTCTCAAACATCACACACATTTTTCGAAAAACGACTAATCATTAATGGCCCATTTTAATAATAACAATTTCAATCATAATTGTCACAAACAACATACAAATTGCAGAATTCTAGTAATCATTTGGGCCTTTTACAAATTTGAAACCCTTTTAGTCATAAAGTCATTACATATCAAAATTATTCACATACACTTGGTATAGTATTTGCGGAATACTTACTTTAATACAAAAATAATAGAAAACATATGCAAACGCCGATTGATCCCGACCTCTATCTCTTACTTAAAAATAGTGATTAGACTCTAATTGGTCTAACTAGGTGTCTCCTCTGAACCTGAAAACTATATTGCAAATTTTGGGGTGAGTTTTGCAAACTCAGTGCGTGGACCATCCTCGATGGCTCACTCAATCACATAATACATCAATTCATGTAATCACGTAATTCACGTCATTTCACTAATCAACATGTTGAATCACATAGACTTCATATTTACTTAATTCATATTTCAGATCAGAAATCATTCAAACTATTTATTTCCATCATTTAAATCATAAATATCAAAGCCTATGCAATGCTCATGAGACTCACTTTCAATTGTTATTGTTGTGACCGAGTGCCTGTAATTGTCCTGTATCTATTGTGGATACCGGGTTTATTAATAACTGTCCCTTATCCATTGGGGATACATGACTCATTTTACATAGTGAGCCAAGGGCTCTTTTTCACTTTTTGAACTTTAAGCTCTTTTTCGATGGCTACTCTGGCCACAACAGTCTTTTTGTTGTCATGCATTCATGTAATGAAATGCATCACATGTATTCAGTCAATCAATGGTGCTCAATTTTACACTTTCAAACTCACGTTCATATTTTCATTCACATTTGTCATCGGACCTTAGTCCGGCATTCAACATTTAAGTTGAGAATCACTTATTCAGTCAAATTTACATTCAAGAAGCACTTCCAATGATTTATACATGCATCAAATGCCTTGGACATTTATTGTTCAAAATCAACACATTTACATCACATAATTTAATACAGAATTTTAAAACAGAACAAACAATGAAAGTGAGACCTTCTAGGTCGACTCACAGTACACTCCAGATTATCATTAACTTCCACGATTCGAAAATGACTAGATGCTGACGTTCCATCCTATATATCAACATTATGCAATACACATATTGCACACACATTATTAATTGTACAATCACATAAACATTCTATTAAACATATATGTATATGTGTAATGTATAATGCATACTCATATTGACTACTCCGGGTGTGTTTCTTTAATCAAATCACTTGATCATTAACCACATCATTATGTATGTGTCTAGCTTATTCTTGGGTTTACACCTCAAGAACACTTGGTTATTCTAATATCATAATTCCATCCCTCATCATTTCTTTTCTAGCATTATATACTCTCATAATATCCAATTCTCATTCACCTTTACTTAATACATATTACTCAACTCTTTTGAATTGCAACTACAATCATATGAATATCTTCATTCTCATTATACTTATGCTTTTGGTACTTTGATATAAACAATTCATTCACTTGATCACCTCACACATTTAGTCACTTAAATCTAAACATCATTCTAGGTTCAATGCAAGCTTCATTCAAGCCTAACTAAGTCCAAATGCAACATAATTAAGCACCTTATCCTTAATTAGTTCAACCATTTCACAAATCAAAACATTTCCATGTAAAACACTGCCCACCATCGTGGTGGTCCGACAGAAACTAATCTCCCATTTTTCTTGCAATTTTTTAGTTTTTCTCAGGACAGATTTCGGGTCAGATTTGTATGGCCATTTTGACCTAGAAACTGACGTTTTTAGACATTAATTTCTTCTAATCAAATGTTCCTCTATGTCTTAAGTTTCAAAAGAAACAAAAGCATTCAATTTGGTTCATGCGTTATGCTCCAAATACTACAGACTATGTACGTTCGAAATTTTGACTATTGCATGATCATACATGTGCACTCCAACTTGTAAAACTCATAACTCTCAATTACGATATCCAAAAATTACAAACTTTATACCAATAGGACGTTAAGAGAATAAGCTACACCTTTATAAAGACAACTTTGTCTAATTCGGCATACCTCAACACAGTTTATTCAATAAAAAGAGGACACGATTTCTATTAAGGGTAGTGCTGCAGCCTATGCCAGAACTCAACTTCAAGCCAAATTTCAAGATCCTTAAGGATAGAATTCAAATTCAATTCATCATGAAAATTGTAGCCGTATGTCTTTAATTTAATTTAGATTAAAATCCATCCAGTTTGGATATTCACAGATCAAGATATGGACATAATACAGATGTATGTACAGCTAACATATTCTGGCCATTCTCTTCCAATTTTCCAAATTTTTAACTCTTTCATATGTTACAACCAAACCATCTTATGCTTAGTCCACAATTTCTACTTCATTTCCTCATCAAAATCACTTCAATTCTATCTCGAAGACTTCCATCAAATAAACCATACATTATTTTCATCAATCATACATAAACAAGACATAAACACATTCATTTCTTCATGATCATTTTATCACCAAACTATCATCATATATGCTTCTATTTAAACAACCCAAGGAGATTAATACATTACTTACTTCTTTATCTCTAAACTTCTTCAAATCACTATGAAACCCTAGCTTCCAAGTGTTTCACGATCATCTTATATATGCAAGAACAAAATGGAATAGAAGTGGGTTTCATCAACAAGAAGGAGAGAACAAAGTGTTGAAGTAGTGAGGTAAAGGATGATAGCACAAGGTCAACGTAAGGAAAGTGAGAGTGAGTGTGAGAGTCGTAGCTTGAGAGAATAAAGAAGAAGATGAGAGTAGTTTGCTTAAGTGAAAGACAAAGGAGATGGTCATTTAATTGGAACAATCATAGGTTATAAGCAAGGAGGTTAAAATCCTTTGTGAGTGTTGCGACACATCTCATGACACTCACCACTTAATAACCAAATTAAATGGTAATGCCTTCTTGCTTATACTACTATATATTTCTTAGCAATCAGTCTATTTATCTCTAATTTTTAATCTAATTGTCTCTTAATTTTCTATGACACCTGTCACTAAATCTTAATGTCACTTATCAATAATTTCAACTGCCATTTGACATTTATTTCTATTGCCATTTATCAATTGTCTTACCACTTGACATTTTTTCTGGTCTATAAATACCCAAAATCTTAGAAAATTCTCAAAATTTACCAAAAATTTTAAATCAGTAATTTAATTCACTAAATCAATTTTTAGAAAAATATTCACTATCCACATCATAATCATATTAGATCAATCTTTTATACCTAGAAAATGTCAAATGAGTTCATGAACAATCATTGTAATGTGTGCAATAATCAAATTCACGTGTGTGCATGCTATATTATGCATAAGCATGAAATACAATTCCCTAATTTTTTTATTAATGCACATCATGTTCAATATTCTAGGGTTCATACCCTTAATATGGGAAAACGGGATGTTACAATTCTCCCCTCCTTAATAATTTTCATCCTCGAAATTCTTACCTGATTGTTCGAGTAAGTGGAGATATTGTCTCCTCATATGATCCTTTATTTTTCATGTAGCCTTTTCACTCGAATGAATTCTTTCAAAAGATTATAGCCAGTGGGATCATTTAGCTTTTCAATTGCTTATTCAGATACCACATTATCTTACTAGTTCCTCAATAAATCTCAGATTACTCAAAATTTCATTTCTTGTGTCGATAATACATCTATCAGATCATACCAATATCTTTTAAGCATACTCATATAACAAGTGTGAATTTGAGACATCTTTATGGGTAATAACAACCCATAAGTCAATGGTCCTATTATCCTCAATAGCTTCATATGGACCAAAGGATCCCGGCTTAGCATACTGTTTTAATCAAACCTCAGCACACCTTGTCAAGGTGGTACTTTCAGAAACACTTTGTCTATCTCTCTCTATATTCCATATCTTTGGTGTTGATCCACCTAACTTGTTTGTCTTTTTTGAATCACTACATTTCTAATACAGATTTATTTCACTGATCAACAGCATCTCGAATCAATTATGGCTTTCAACCATTCTTAGGCTTTTTTTTCATCCCAATATATGGTGGATGATTTTTTTTGTCGTATAACCCCTCATGCGATATTCTACCAATGTTATGGTGATAATGATTGTTATGCTTAAAAATAATCAAAATTGTACATTAACCTCATATTCCTATAAACTCCAAAATGTAAGCTCTAAGCATATCTCCAACAGCTAGGGCTGTTGGCAAATCAAACATTCAGTCATATCTTCCTCCACTTGCTTCTTCATCCTTGACCATTACATGTTGTTTCAGCATATTACACTAGGATGTATAGTATGGACCACTATGTATGCTACATTAAAAATTTCTTTTCTCAAATTATCTACATCGGTTACACCTACACCTTACTTCAATCATATCATATCATTTTCCAATTAAAACTCAAATTTGGATTCATCTTCAATTTCTCAATAAGATCCATTAATTCTGAGTCCTCCTTTTTGGGCTTCTCTAATCCTTTCATATAAAACTGATCTTAAATTCAATATAGCTATTATTTGATTTGCTCAAAATTTAACTCGACATTCTATGCTCTTTATTGCACTAGATTTGGTAACCTCAATATCTAAATTTGTGCTACCCTGCTATTGAATTTTCTGTTCAATGCATCAAATTACAACATTAGCTTTACTAGGTCATACACATTTGTACATCATAATCTTCAAGTAACTCTATCCCTTGTCTTAGTCTCATATTCAATTCTTTCAAACTCAATAACTACCTCAAACTAATAATCTATATATTTATATATATCTAAGATGTTTCACTGTACACATAATGTCTTTACGTTCTTAAAGCAATTACTATTGCAACAAATTCTAAATCATTTATCAAATAATCAACTCAGGAGACTATAATTGTCTCGATGCATACAAAATCGCTTTATTATGCTGCATTGGATTACATCCTAAACACTGGTGTGAAACATCGTTATCTACTACAAAATCTCCAAATCCAGATGATATAATTAACATCAGTGTGTTGTAATCACTCAGTGTTTTAATTCCTCAAAATTCTTTTTACATTCATTAGTTCATCTGAATAACACATTTTTCCTCAGGAGACTTGTCAAATGGCAAGTTCAGTAAAAATCCCTTGACAATCTCTAGTAGTATCCAATATCCAACTAACTGTAGAAAACTCCAGATCTCATATATATATATATATATATATATATATATATTCCTCAGAGTTTCTCACTTCTTTGTTACCTCTATTTTCTTTAGGTTTTCCAATATACCATATTCAGGTACTATATAACCCAACACATTACTTGATCAAGCTAAAACTTACTCTTATTAAATTTGGCATATATTTGTTTCTCCCTCATGATAAGTAAGGCTAACCTCAAGTGTTCAAAATGTTCTCTTTACTTTTCTAAAATGCTCAAAATATCATCTATGATCACAGTCATTAATTTATCCAAGCAAAGTTGGATCACTTTATTCATTTATGCCATGAATACTGCCAGAGGCATTCAACCCAAATAGGTATCACAATTAACTAAAAGTGCCCATAACTAATTCTTGAAATTCTTAAGTAACTAATTCCTTAGATGAGGTAATGTTATCTCATGCTTTTCTCAGTCTCCCAATCAACCTTTTTTCTCGAATGACTTTCTCCATTTATTCGATTTCTTATGTCTGATTATTCTTACTAATTTCTCCACACATTTCAATTCATTTACAATTCTCAATTTTCTGAACACTGACGTCAAATCTAACTGGTATCCTTTGAATATACGAATATCGAGTACATTGTGAATCTAAGTTCCTTTAGCAATAGCAACAACATCTTCTCCAATTCATGAATCTAATAACGTAGTTGGGCTACTTTACATCCACAAAATACATGTACTCTCTAGAGCATATTCAGCTTTTTACGCCTGAGTCTCAGTTAGAAATGAGACTCCAATATTTACTTCTGATTTGTTGAATAATCATTCATTCCTAAACATTAGCGTACATGACATAATTCGATAAAAGTATCTATCAAAGAAGATTTCTTTCCTCATTCTTCTGCACTTTTTACATAAATCTCATCAGTCAACGATATTTATCACTGCTTCACAACCATTAATAATACCTCAATAAGGTCAACTTCAACGATTCATAATATCTCAAGAAGATCAATTTTTATCACACTTTATATAATCAGAATATTCGTTATAACAAAGCCCAGTGAAGCAATAAACACATTCATTTACTCTCATACCTTGGTACGTACTGTCAAGATCATTCATCTTATCTAGAGATGTAATTTTGAAAAGTCACCAATTAAAAGTTCATGCTAATGATACCTCAATCTCAATTAATTTTAGACCACATTTCTCCCTTTGTGCATGCTCACGATTGTGGTGGACCTTCCCACGATTGTGACAGAACCAAATACTCTCGGCCACGATTGTGGGGACTATACCATGATCGTGCCTTGCTCCTCTTTATTCCTTTTTCCTTGAATTGATCACACATAGTAATATCATTTACACTCTCAATCTATCCTCAGTTGATCATTATAAATGCTTTCATGCGCTGTTTTGAGTCATCTTAGAATTTTAACAATGGGAACTATGACTATAGAGTATTCAATAAGTCATAGATCACTTCCTATATCTTCTCCAAACATATAATACATAAGTGCTTAATAATGTCACTTTTCAAGGCAATCACATTATCAAATATGCACTCATAATAACAAATCAACTTAACCTTGAGGACTTCTACACAGATATCACTATCATTTATTTCACTTTCCATAAGTATTTTTTCCATTAATGCAGCACTCTAAGTTATAGATCATCATGAAATTATGATCTCAATCCACTGATTTAATCTTATACTAGATCGTAAACTCTTAACACAATAATTCTACAATCATTCCAAGTCTAAATTCAACCTCTCAAGGTTTTAAAAAATTCTGATTCACTTTGCTTGTTCACTTTAAATCTTGTCATTTCTATATATACCTCTGAGTTTCTCAATCAATCCATGAAAATATTTTCACATTCATATCAATTCAAAGATATATAATCACAGTATAACATTGATATCACAATCGATGATAAATCCACCAATACAATGCATTGACTCTTTGTCTAACATATCGAACCATATAGTAGTTTTGATTTCTAAATATCTACAAACTTTCTTTTTCTTACACTCTGATTGATCATTATCCTTCTCATTGCTTCCAACAACTCAAACTCTTAACAAATGTTCATGCGTGTGACTTATATTAATGCGACTCAGACTAGGGATCAGTTGCTACTGTATACTATGACATGTCTAAAATGCATGTATCTTGACACATTTTTTTGAAAAATGCCCATGTAAGATGCTAAATCTGGGCTCTGATACCAAACATTGCAACACCTCACTTTTACCGAGCACGTATCCATACATCCCAAGGACATTCAAACACACATCTTGTGAAAGTGGTGCGCTAGAGTAATGAAACAAAACTCATTATAAATTTTTCTCAAACATCACACACATTTTTCGAAAAACCACTAATCATTAATGGCCTATTTTAATAATAACAACTTTAATCACAATTGTCACAAACAACATACAAATTGCAGAACTCTAATAATCATTTGGGCCCTTTACAAATTCGAAACCTTTTCAGTCATAAAGTCATTACATATTTGACTTATTCACATACACATGGTACAATAGTTACAGAATACATACTTTAATACAAAAATAACGGAAAACATATGCAGACGCTAACTGATCCGAACTTCTATCTGTTACTTAAATGCAGTGGTTAGACTCTAATTGGTCTAACTGGGTATCTCCATTGAGCCTGAAAAATATTTTGCAAATTTTAGGGTGAGTTTTGCGAACTCAATGAGTGGACCATCCTCGATGGCTCACTCAATCACATAATACATCAATTCATGTAATCACGTAATTCACATCATTTCACTAATCAATATGTTGAATCACATACACTTCATATTCACT
>JAOTJB010001387.1:0-24512 GCA_027123815.1 Erythroxylum minutifolium | reverse complement strand
AAGTGTTTTAAAAAAAAATTTATACCGACTTTTGCAAAGTGTTTAGTGATGTGTTAAGTGATGTGACACGCCACCCTTGCGGGGCACGAATTCGGGTATCACTGTCGATATCGGGTTCGGGTTCAGCGGGAGTGGGGTGTTACATTAATAATTCGACAACAAATTGAGAGGGTGAGCCGAGTGAATATCATTAATTTAGGCTAACGAGAGTTAGGTAAATTGATAGATAAGAATTAGGCTAAAAGCCTAAATTGGGGCCTAATTTTTTAGTTTGATTAGTTTAGGATTTCAACTTGTAACTTGCTCAATGAAGGTCTAAACTTTCACGAGTTTGCTCAATTTAAGGCTTTTTTTGACAGAAATTAAGAAGTATAATATACGCGTTGTTATAAACAAGTCAGCTAGTCTTTAAATGTCACATTAAAAGGAATTAAAAGGGTAATCTAATTATATGAAAAATAATAATAAAATTCGTTTCCCACTAACAAACTTAAAATTAGAAACAAATACATCAAGAAGCCCTTATTTACAAGGTCCCAAATCAATCCTTTCCCTCTAAAAAGTTTTCCTGCAAAATTCCTCTCGCTTATTTCCAGTCCAATTGAATCCTAATTCAAAACCCTAATTTACTCCGCCCAATTTGTTTGTGAAGGGTTTATCTCCTTTAACAAGAAGCCGTGATTTCTTATGAATTGGTTGAATATCATTTGTTAGTTAAAAGTTTATGCATTTTTTGTACATGGATTTTGGATTTCATGGGATTTTGGGCTTTAGATTCATCGAATAATGGGTGCCATGACCACCACCCACAATCGAGATCTGTATTCTTATTCAAATTCAAATTCTCCAGATTTTCACTCATTGAAGAAGCTTAGGTACTTGTTAATGCATCAATGTTTGAACCAAACACTAAGATCCTTAAATACTACAGTATCTATAATTTCTCGATATCCAGAGATCACACTGAATTGTCATCGTGAAGTTCATACCCCTCGTAGGATAGTGAAATATGGGTTGTTGAAGTCTATAAGTAGTTGTTATGGTGATGCGAAGAGATCAAGTGGTGATGATATGGGCCTTTTCTTGAGTATGAAATTAGATTTCGTGAAGTGAAAGGAAATTGACGCATTTAGATATTCGGCTAAAGAGAAGGAGGTTGTTGACGTGGATGATGAGGATGGAAGGTCAGAAAGGAGGTGCTTTCAGAGGATTCAAGTGTTAAAAAGGTTGAGATTATTGAAGAAAATGGAAGAGAAGGAAGGTCTGGGTTGGGGGTTTTAGTTGTGGGTAATGATCATGATAATGATGTCAAGATTGTGGAGGAGAGATCTGTGGTTACTATGGATAGGAATTTGGAGGTTGAGAAAGCTAGGAACATGTGGATTCGTTAGTATTGGACCGTGAAGTAAATGTGTTGAGTGTTGAGGTTTATAGGAAGTTGCTTCAAAGTGTAGAGAGGAGGAGTACAAAGTTGTCAGCAGTGATCCAAATGAGGACAGTTCACGAGAGACCAGCAGCAGGAGGGAAATGCAGAGAAAAGGCCATAATGTGTGAAGGGATTATAAATAGGGTGAAAATTTAGGGATTATATGATAATTTAGGGTTTCTGTTAAAAATTTAAATAATTTTATTTTTTTTGTTTTCTGAAAATCCACGTATGTTTTTAACATGACATTTAAAGACTAAATAACTTGTCTATAACCACACGTATGTGACACTTTTAAATTTTTGTCCAAAAAATCCTTAAATTGAGCAAACTCGTAAAAGTTTAGACTTTCGTTGAACAAGTTACAAGTTTAAGTCCTAAACTGATCAAACTAAAAAATGTTAGGCCCCAATTTGGGCTTTTAGCCATAAGAATTGAATCAAACCGGTAAAATCGTGTAACAAGAGATCAAACATAGATTCCCGGTAGGTTAATAGACAATTTTAGAACTAATTTAATTTTTGGGTCAATCGTGAATTGAGAGATCAAACATAGATTTCCACTTCTTCTTTCTTTTCATGCATAACTGAAATTGACAAGGTGTAACAGAGGTGTTCTTGCATTTTTTGGACTCTCTGTCCTTTCTTACATATGTTGGCCGAAATTTGCATGAGAGGCGTGTCATCTTTGGCATCTTTCTTCTAAGAAAAATCTCCTCCAAATATTTCTTCTCCTTTCCCACCAAAGGATCTTGTTAACCAAGTTATCCAAGAAGAACAAGTGGTAGATCGGATTAGTTGAGGATACATTGACAAAAGAAAGGATTCAAAAGCAAGGCTAAAGCTAGGAGAGGATACAAGAAGAAGGAGAGGATAGCACAGCGAGGAGTTAAAGTTGTAGCAAAGGAGTCGGTAATATAATCTCCATCTTGTTCTTATGATAATTATTTTCCATATATCGTATCATGTATGGCTAAGCATGTTGATTTGGTTATCTTGCTTCTGCTATGTTTTGATTTCTAAAAAAGTTTTGAAATCTACCTTTTTATCCAAATCTTGCATGTTTTATTTTATGGTCCAACAGAGACACTATATTTTTGAAATGAAGGCATAATTGGTGTCAAACTGTAGTAGCTACATTGTAACCCTATAGGCATGTCTATCTATCCACCACTAAGATAACAAAGCAAGCACTGTAACATTTTCCTTTAATCATTTTCCAATTTCATAATTAATATATGGACAAATCATATGATATTCATTTGAAATCATAAATTTGTATTTAAGTTCATATATGCAAGTCATAATTTAGCACAATTAGAATCGTATACAAATCACATGTACTCGTATGATTTATTTCATATATTTTTTATCCAGTAGTGTTTCTCTATGTACGTTCATATAATCCCAATATATAATTTCTTGTTTGTCATTTAAATATAAAACATGTTAAATTGCACTTAATTATATTCATAAAATTAGTATGTAAACTTGTATAGTCAAACTATACATATATAAGAAACAAATATGCATATAAATTGGCAATATACATGTAAATTTCCTCTAGCATTCATTATGTTCAATCTTAAATTACAATTTTTAATCACTCAGTTCACATATGGTAAGTCATATTTCATTTATTTTTAGGTTTTTGCAATGTTTCATAAACATCCGAAAAGGTTCAGATGTTATTTGGTAAAAATTAGAAATGAAAAACTCAAAATAGTTCAATTTGGGCTATGCACATGTTGCGGAATCAAGGGGCACACGATGGGTCTAAAATTGGCTAATTAAATAAGTTTAAAAGTAAATCAGAATATGGGGAGGAATTCCTGCCCATCGTGTCCCCTGCCTAAAATCATACCTACACTTACTCTATAATTTTCATATAGAATAAGTTCAAATTAGGTTTAAAGTCTTCTAGAAATTTGTTACCCTATGTCTTTATTTTCCATAGCATAAACAATCAGCCTATTTTGACTTCTAAATCATGAAATATGTGTCAAACATTGTAAGATGTGCCAAAATAGGGGCAACATTAGGTCACCAATTTCAATCTCAATTTTCAATGCCATTATGCTAGTGTTAAGTCCAGGTCTATTCTAGATATTTTTAGTTATGTCTTAAATTTCATCTACAATTAGAACCACCCAATTCGGTGGTCTGTAGGCTAAGTTATGTCTAAAACAATGGGATTGGTTGAAGTGAACCTGCGATAAAATTCCATTAAACTTTACTCTCTTATCATATTTGACCAATCCTATGCAAAGTAATACCTAGACACCATTCTACCAACCATTCCATGTCGAAATTAATCTTTTTACATATTCAAATATGCATAAACAGAAATTAAACTAAATGTAGTCCCAAACCTTGAAATTGGCTAACTGGCTCTACTAATGCTTTTCCTTCTCTTCTCCTTTAGCTTTACTTGACTCACCAACTAGAAACACCACAAATACATATCTCAATCCCACTTTTGATCTTATAATTCTAGCTCTTCATGAGTAAAGTAAGAAAAGATAAAGATGAGGAGAAAAACTACCAACTTTTACCTTTATTTTCACTTAGAATTAGCTTGATTCGTTATACATGCAAAACGATGTGATTAAGAAGATGAAATGAAAAGGAAATTTGAAGAGGAAAATTTGGAATTAAAACCCCAAAAATGCACCGTCCCTATATACTCATTTTATGTAATTTCTAGAATTACACACTGTTGAATGAAAAATAGACTACTTATTTTACACTCAAAACTGCAAGTATATGGTCGTGACTTGTAGTAATAAGCAGATATCGATTCCACAAGGATTATGCTTAAGCACCACTTAATTCAGATTAATCTTTATTTAAGAACCCAAATTAATTTTAGAATATGCATAGAACATTGCACGATATTCAAACTTAATAAAAGATTTTGACACTCAATTTTGTTTCCTTCTTTTCCAAGAGATAAGATAATTACTAAGAAACATGAGCCAATCAGTAATTGAACACCACATGTCGGAATAACCAGCCCAATCAACATCACCATATGCAACCAAATGAATAAGAGAGTTCATAGGGAAGAAAAGACCTTAGGTATAAGTGCCTTAAAAATAGCAGATAATGCGATGTACAACAGCGAAGTGAAGATGTGTAGGTGCTTACATAAATTCAATAACTTATTGAACATAAAGGAAATATCGAACTAAGTCATATTTGGTAGTTCTGGGTTCTTACCAATTGTTTATGTAAAAAATAATCGTAGAGAAAATCATCTTCATCACGATGGTATTTGACATTCACTTTTAGGGGAGTATCAACAGAATGACCATTTTGAAGTCCTCTCAAGCAATTAACATCTGAATGTATTTATATTAGTGTAAAAATATACCAACAGAAGTATAATGCACCTTAAGGCCTCAAGATAATGTTAAAGACCCAATTCATTCATATAAAAAGAAAGTTTAAGACACTCTTGAAGTTAGGAATAATTGAGTGTTAGTCCCTATAATAACTGTAGGAAAATCCCGGTGCGTGCATCATATACACATGGTGTGGAAAAATAAAAATTTGTTCTGAGACTTTCCCAAAGTCTAGGATTTATTTGCCTATATAAGGAAATACCATTAAACCAAGGTGAAAATTCCCGATTCACATACATGTTCATAACACACACATATATATATAGGAATTCATGGCATTTACATAAATAAATCATTCATATAATAACCATGTACCTTGTGAGGAGTCTCCTTCGTTCTTCGATCTTCTACTCGTTGGGTTGTTGTAAACTATAACGACCAAAATAGACTGTTTCCAACAGTATCCACGCAAAGATCAGAGAATCTAACCGAATCAAACTCTTTAATACGGAAATGGCTAGAACAAAGACAAGAGTGCTAGCTCTTTTCTTTGTTCTATGGAGAGCAAGATCGTGGAAGCAAAAGTAGAGAAAAAAGATGAGAAGGATGAGAGAGTTAGGTAAGAAATCGTGAAGAAGAAGATTACTAATTAATTTTCATGATTCACATCTTCTTACATGCTTTTCATTTTTTTTCTTTTATGGTTTTGTCTTTTATCCATTAAAGACCATAAATGAAGCACTTTAAAGAAACCTCTCTTCTTCTTCCACGTTGCCTACACCTTTATATATATATATATATATATATAAATGCTGAGGTGGTCCAGTCACATTGGGATCGGTCCTACCGGGTCTTGGGTGTGGAAAAAACAATAGAGACCTATTTCAGTAATATCAATGTCGCGATCTCATCAAGACATATCCCAACCTCATCTAGATTTATTTGGTTCTATTGTTCTCTATATAATGAATCTCTATCTAAAACTATTTTATGAATCCTCCGAGTCACTCTTATGTGTGTGACCCATTAGGTTCCTGATTACGTTGGCCACTTAGATTAACACTTAATCTAAGGAAGTCATGAGCGACGTCTAGCAACACATTATGACCCCCAATTGACCAAAAAGTAAGTGGTTTGATGAACGAACCCGTGCTTGTCATGAACTGTCTCACGAACTCCCATAGATAATTACTGTGCAATTCATCATTTCACCATGCTATACCCCACTTAGTTATAAGTATGGGCAAAGAGTCAACTCTCACTAGACTGACTATGTCAAATCTAGCCCAAGTGATATCAGTTCTTATCCTAAGACTCGTTAGACAATATGTCAATGAAGACATTCTTTATGACACATGTGACACATGTACTCCGGCCAGAGATTTCTAAATAATGGCCCCGATAAGAGGCCATAGGCATCATCTTCTTCTATCACACAAGTGGTGAATCCTCTATTGGCTACTCAATTACCTTTGATTACCTCAAGCTGCACCCAATCACCACGCTATGAGTGACCTTTGGAAGGCAACATGGAATGGAGTCATAGCAGAGAATCAATATCCAAGATATCCTTGTGTACCTAAAGTCTAAGGATACTTGTGCCAATGCTATGATGAAATTATCACTAACATTAGAATAGGACATCCATGTGATGATCTTTTGGTAGGTAATCCAATGTACTTACTACCTTTAGTAAGCATCCACATCTCAACTCTAAACATCTTATGTTTACAGTTTCTGAGATCCATTGATTGATCAAATCAAGGAGTTTGACATGTGTTAGTCTATCCGGATTAACGATGTCTAGTCTTATTAATCCTATGACTAGGGATATTTTAGATATTGACATAATTGCACATGATAGGAATCTCAGTAGTATGATCGCATCATAATTTCCTTCATGTTATGTCATATATCATGAACTTCATTAATTTGCGTATAGATCAAAATCAATTCATAAAGAATGAACACCAACTTAATGAAATATGTGTTTGTTTATTATTGAAAATAAAGTCTATACATAACTTTGTACAAAATGCACTAAAGGTGATTGCGTTTAGGGCAATACTCTAACAAATCTCCCACTTGACCTAAAGCCAATTGCCTTGGTATCTAATACCATAAGCTAGTACATGAGAACCAAATCTATTCTATGACAATGGCTTCTTCAATGGATCAGCAATATTCTGCTCGATGGGAATTATCTCTATCTATACATCACGTTGACTAATGATCTCCCTAATCAGATGATATCTGTGGAGTGCATGCTTAGACTGTTGATGAGACCTTGGTTCCTTCGCCTACGTAATAGCCCCATTGTTGTCACAATACAATTTTATAGGCCCATCATTGGCAAAAACTACACCAAGTTCAGTAATGAACTTTTTGATCCAAACTGCTTCCTTTGTTGCGTATGAAGCCGCAATGTACTCTGCCTTGGTTGTTGAATCAGCAGTCATCTCTTGTTTGGAACTCTTCCAACTGACCGCCCCGCTGTTTAGTGTGAATATAAAACTTGATTGGGATTTGGAATCATCCTTATCATATTGAAAACTGGCATCTGTATGCCCGCTTACTTTTAGATTTCCATCTCCATATATCAAGAAAACATCCTTAGTCCTTCGCAAGTACTTGAGGATGTTCTTGATAGCCACCCAGTGACCCTCACCAGGATCCAATTGGTATCTGCTCGTAACACTTAGAGCATATGATACATCGGGTCTTGTATATAGCATAACATATATGATAGATCCTACTGCATATGTATACGGGATCATGTTCATGTGTGTCCTCTCATCTTATGTTTTAGTACACATAGATTTCGAGATTGTTATCCCATGAGTCATGGGAAGATACCCTCTCTTAGCCTGCTCCATACTAAATCTCTTTAGCATCTTGTCTATGTACGTTTATTGTGAAAGACCAAGCAACCTTTTTGATCTATCTCTATAAATCTTTATCCCGAGGATATAAGTTGCTTCACCGTGATCTGTCATGGCAAGTTGTTTGGACAACCAAATCTTCACAAATTGTAGCATAGAGACATCATTTCCTAGTAATAATATGTCATCTACATATAGCACAAGAAATACGATTGCACTCCCACTAACTTTCTTATAAACATATGGTTCATCTAGATTTTTTTAAAAACCAAACTCTTTGATTATCTAATCAAAGTGGATATTCCAACTCCTGGATGCTTATTTCAATCCATATATGGATTTCTAAAGCTTGCATACCTTTTCGCCATCATAGGAGATGAAGCCCTCTAGTTGTGTCATATACACATCCTCGGCTAAATTTCCATTTACGAAAGCTATCTTTACATCAACTCTTACTCCATTACCCATGTGCAGGTCCAGTTCTCCTTTTATGAGTTGTTTACTATCCTTGAGGCCCTGCATATCATTACATATATGTGAGCCACAACTAGTATCTAATACCCATATGTTATGATCAGAATTAGTATTAACCTCAATGACAAACATACCTGACGGAGCTGAGGCATTTGATGCCTACTTCTTCTTCAAGGACTCCAGATAGACTTTACAGTTTCTCTTCTAGTGGCCATTCTTGCCACAATGGAAGCAAGTTCCTTTTGGCGAAGTCTCTTTGGGTTTCTTTTTGGCTGCACTTCCTTTTGGTTTCTTGGTCCTTTTCCTCTTTATGTTCTTTTTTCTTGAACCAGAAGAAGAAGAGCCCACCACTAGCACTGACTTGCTATCCTTCTTGATAGCTTACTCTGCTGTCTTGAGTAGATTAATCAACTTAAGGATTGTCGTGGAGATTTGGTTCATCCAATAGTTCAACACAAACTGTGAAACACTATCAGACAATCCAACCAAAATTAAGTTAATACTTAATTCAAATTCTATAACAAAACCTAGAGTGGCCAACCTCTCAATATAACCATTTATCTTCAATGCATACTGCACTGCAAATATCCCCAAAGTCATCTTAGTCGTGAAGAGCAGCCTCGAGGTCTCGAACCTTTCAGACCGAGCTTGCTCTTCAAAAAGCTCTTTAAGATGAAACACTATGGTATTAATATCCATAGACCCATGCTGCTTCTGCAGCTCAAGTGACATAGAGGCTAGTATAATGCAAGTAGTTATGTCACTATCTTTGAGATGCTTACGATATGTTTTTTGATCCTTATCAGAAGCATCAATAGCAGGTGGTTCAGGAAGTGGAACGTCTAGGACATAGCCTATCTCCTCAAATCTGAGAACAATTCTCATATTTCTCAGCCAATCAAGAAAATTAGGTCAATTCAATTTATTAGAATCCATAAGCGAGTGCAACTTCACACTAGAAGACATCTTTACTCAACCTAAATGTGAAGAGAGAAAGAATGTTAGAATATAAATACATGTATGATCATAAAGACTTGTATGACATGCATATAACTCCCACTAGTTTCAAAGAATCCATAGTACTCGTTACAAATCCAAGAAAAATTATGACAAAATGTCCTAGCGGGTCAATAATTGACATTACTACGAATGACCTTGGGTTTACCCAACAAGCCACCTTAGGTTAATCAATAGATATCGATCATATCAATTGCATCATAGCTGCAACTATCATCTAGTGCTATCAACTCGTGTGTATGCACACACATTGGGTTATCAACTCTGAATGCACATACTTTTGATGTCCACTACCGAATTGCGCCTTTGTATATGTTGACCTTAAGTTTGCTCAACAAATCAACGCTTCTAGTGAAAATCGACCTATTAATCTGAAAATCTTATTTTCATGGTTTGAACATATCCGTATAGAAAGGGCTTATGTTTACCCAACAATCCTAACTTTAAAAGAATTCTAGTTCTCCCCATATTAATAAAAGGGATTAGTTTTCATATTATCTATGAGGGATTTCATATTCTGGTCTCTTCTAAGTCGTAGGATTATAGTCACAAGGACTATATGGTATGATTTAGGACATTTCATCAATCACATTGAATCTATATCCATAACCATCCATCATCCCACCTAACCAACCCTAGCATGCATTCTTTAATGCAACCATCTCACAAGGTTTTCTTTTATAGGTTGTGACGTGTTATGTATCTAAAGATTTGACTTTCGATTCAAATCTTGAACTGAATTGCTTTCTAATGTTGGAATCGAATAATTTCTCAATCCGTATGTTTTTAATTCCAATTCAGAACACCAATATCCATATCTAGTCATACTAGACATGAAATACTAGAAATAGATTAATACAATATTAATCTCTTAGATTTCCAAATAATTTGAGAACATCAAACTAGCACCCTAATTTTCTCTAAGTAATCTCCACTTCATCAAGACTACTTCAGCACTTGTCACATAACTTGTGACGGCCAAAACAATTAAGACAACTGAATATACCAACGAGACGCTAATATGACATATTTGACATCCGAAAATTTTTAGAAACCCAATTTCAAGCAAATTAGTTTGGTATTCATACAACATCAAAGTAACATATTTTTGATCACATAAAAAATGGTCCAAGGCATTGAAACCAAAAAACACACAATCAACACTTCAAACAAACCAGGTCCAACAGTTTTCTCATAACTGTCTAGCTCTGTCTTTTGCTTGAAACAATCATTGAAAAAATTTCAATAAATGCTAAGAAAATTACAGAGGCTATAAAATGTTCCTTACATGTTGCATGAATTGTTTCAGAATTTATTTCCAAGAAAAACTCAACCAACCTCAGCAACTAAGCCAATCTCAAATATGTGTTCCTCAACATAAACATTCCCAACAACAGACAAGAAATTATCGAATAAATATTCAATCATCTAGAAAACATTTTTCTATCTTCATGAACATTTATAAACATATTAGAAAGAGGGTGGGGAAAGAAAATCCGAAAACAAATTTTCTAGAATTTATTCTCGAAGTTACAAGCATGCCTGTTCATGACACAACAACCAGAACAGTAGGGAATTAATTAGAAACAACATATCAAATTAGAATGATAATTTTTTTCCTTCCACAAACATATTTAGAAACATCTCATGAGAAAATCTGGGCAAGAAAATTTCAAAAACAATATCTCTATACTGATTTCCAATTCAACACAATCACAATGCACAACTGTCATAACCAATCAGCAGCATCACACATGTTATGGTTTCTACTTTATACAGGGAATAAGTTGCACTGATGCCATTAGAGGAAAATCTTGGTGCATCCATCATATACACGTAGTGTGAAAAAAAAATTGTTCCGAGACTTTCCTAAATTCTAGGATCTATATGCCTATACAAGGAAATACCTTTAAACTTAGCTGAAAATTCCCAATTCACATATATGTTCATAACACATGTATATATAGGAATTTGTGGCATTTACACAAATCAGTCATTCATATAAAAATCATGTACCTTGTGAGTAGTCTCCTTCGTTCTTTAATTTTCTAATCGTCAGGTTGTTGCAAACCATAACGACTAAAATAGACCGTCTCCAACAGTATCCATGCAGAGATCGGAGAATCTAACCAAATAAAACTCTTTGGTTTGGAAATGGCTAGAACAAAGACAAGAGTGCTAGCTATTTACTTTCTTCTATAGAGAGCAAGAACGTTAAAGTAAGTGGAAAGAAAAAATCATTAAAGCAAATGGAGAGGAAGAAGATAAGAAAGATGAGAGAGTGATAAATGATAATCGTGAAGGATATTCTTCCTAAACAATTCTCACGATCTTCTTCCTTTCTTGCTTTTGATTTTTATCTTTTAGCGTTTTTTGTCTTTTCTCCTTTAAAGACCATAAATGCTTAACCTCTTTTCCACGTTACACTTATCTTATATATATATATATATATTGATGCTGTAGTGGTCCTGTCACACTGGGATCAGTCCTACCAAGTCCTGGGTATGAAAAAAACACTAAAGACCATTTCTAGCAATATCGACGTCTCAATCTCATCGGGACATTTCTTGATCTCATCGAGATCCAATTAGTCTATTTCTCTCCAAATAATGGATCTCTATCGAAAACCATTTTATGAATCCTCTAAGTCACTATTTTGTATGTGACCCATTAAGTTTCCAATTATGTTGGCCACTTAGATTAACACTTAATCCAAGCAAGACATGAGCAGTTTCTAGCAACACATCAAAACCACCAATTGACCGGAAGGTAAGTGGTTTGACAAACGAACCTGTGCTCGTCACGAACCATCTCACGAACCCTCCCATAGACAATTGCTGTGTAATTTGTCCTTTCACCATGCTTTACCCACTTGGTTATGAGTATGGGTAAAGTGTCAACTCTCACTAGACTGACTACGTCAAATCTAGGCTAAGTGATATCAGTTCTCACCCTGGGACTCATTACTCTATATGTTAATGAATACATTCTTCATAACATATATACTCCGACCAGAGGTTTCCAAGTAATGACCCTGATAAGAGGTCATGGGCATCATCTTCTTTATCACAGAAGTGGTGAATCCTCTATTGACTACTCAATTATCTTTGAATACCTAAACCTGTACCCAATTACCACCTTATAAGCGACCTTTGCAAGACAACAAGGAATAGAGTCAAAGCATATAATCAGTATCCAAGATATCTTAGAGTACCTCAAGTCTAAGGATACCTGCACCATTGCTATGATGACATTATCACTAGCATTAGAATAGAACATCCATATGATGATCTCATGCTAGGTCATCCAATGTACTTACCACCTTTAGTAAGAATCCACATCTCAACTTTAAACATCTCATGTTTACAGTTTTTGAGATTCACTAATTGATCAAATCAAGGAGTTTGACATATGCTAGTCCATCCGGATTAACGATGTCTAGTCTCATTAATTCTATGAATAGGGATAATTTAGATATTGACATAATTGCACATGATAGGAATCTCAGTAGTATGATCACATCATAATTTCCTTAATGCTATATCATATATCATAGACTTCATTAATTTGCTTATAGATTAATATCAATTCATAAATAATGAACACCAAATTAATGAAATATGATTTTCTTTATTATTGAAATTAACGTTTGTACATAACTTTGTACAAAATGTGTTAAAGGTGATTTCCTTTAGGGCACTACTGGAACAGTTGATTTATACAACAATTGTAAAAATTGCATGAAGATAACTCAAAAACTCTTCTCACTCTCTCTAGAACACTTCTAGAGCCCTTTCTATCTCATTTGAGTGTGTAAGAAGTGGAAGAAGCTCATGTACATAAGTGAAGAGCTCACTTATATATCATTTTGTGGCCTCTGTCACGATCGTGGCCTTATGACCTATCTCGCCTTCAACCACTATCGTGGCACTATGAGTCACGATCGTGGCCTGCTTAAAATGACCATACAAACCATATTTTTCATCTGATCTTTTATGTGTGTGACCTTTAGGTTCTTGATTATTTTAGGTAATTGAATTAACTCTTAATTCAATCAATCAAATCATGAAGGGTTTTATGATGTCAATTTGCTGAAATATAAGTGGATTAACACACGAACTCTTCGATAGTTAATTATATAACTTATGAACTTTTACCTTTCTATAGACAATTACTGTGCAATTCGTCCTTTCACCATATTATACCCACTTGGTTCAGAGTATGGGCTATGTGTCAACTCCTATTAGACTGACCACGTCATATCTAGTCTAAGTTATGGTAGTTATTGTCCTCTGATCTCATTACTCTTATGTGTCATTGAAGAGTCTCTTTATGACATATAACTGCTCTAGCCAGAGACTCTCGAGTAATGACCCCGACAAGAGGTTGTGGGTATCATCTCCTTTTATCAAGAGTGGTGAATCCTTAATTGGCCCCCCAATTACCTTTGAATACAAATAGTTATACCCAATCATCACCCTAAGAGCGACCTCGTCTTGAGGTAACAAGGAATGATGTCAACGCACAGGATTCATATCTAAGATATCCTTATATACCTCAAGTCTAAGGATATTTACACCATTGCTATGATAATATTAATCATTGACATTTGATAGATCATCCATATGATAATCTCATAGCGAGTCATCCAATGTACTTACTACTCTTAGTAAGCATCCATATGCTAACTCTAAACAACTCATGCTTACAGTTTGTGTGATCCACTGCTTGATTAAATCAAGGAGTATAACATGTGCTAGTCTGTCTGGATTAATAATGTCCTATCTCATTAATCCCATGACTAGGGATTATTTAGATACTAACATAATTGCACATGATAGAAATATCATTATCATGATCTCATCATGATTTCCTTCATGCTATGTTTTATATCATGGACTTCATTAACTCGATTTAAGATTAATATGAATTCATATATAAATGAATATCAAATTAATGAAAAATGCCTTTCACTTTATTAATCAAAATAAAGTTTGTACAAAAGTGCTAAAGGTGATTTCCTTTAGAGAACTACTCTAACAATCTCCCACTTGCACTAAAGCCAATTACCTTTGTATCTAATACTATAGGCGAGTACACAATAATTAAATTTTTTCTGATGAAGTGGCTTAGCAAAAGGATCAACAATGTTCTAATCTGTAGGTACTCTCTCTATCTACACATCACCTCTATCAATTATCTCCCTAATCAGGTGATATCTCCTGAGTATGTGCTTGGACCTTTGATGAGACCTTGGTTTCTTGGCTTGCGCAATAGCCCCATTATTGTCACAATACAACAATATTGGGTCTACTATGCTAGGAAACACTCCAAGTCCTTAGTCCTTCTCAAGTACTTTAGGATATTCTTGACAGCCACCCAGTGACCCTCACTAGGATCTGATTGATATCTGCTCGTAAAACTTAGAGCATACAATATATCGGGTTTTGTACATAACATAGCATATATGATTGATCCTACTATCGAAGCATACGGGATCATACTCATACGAGTCCTTTCATCTTATTTCGAGAGTTTTATCCTATGTGTCATAAGAAGAAACCCTCTCTTGGATTGCTTCATGCTAAACCTATTTAACACTTTGTCTAAGTACGTTGATTGTGAAACACCTAGCAACTTCCTTGTTCTATCTCTATAGATCTTTATTCCCAATATATAAGTTGTTTCTCCAAGGTCTTTTATGGAAAAATTATAGGACAACCAAACTTTCACTGATTGCAAACTTGAGATATCATATCCTATAAGTAATATGTCATCCATATATATCACAAGGAATATGATAGCATTCCTATTAACCTTCTTATTCACACAAGGTTCATCAGGTTTTGTGAGAAACCAAACTCTGTAGTTGTCTCATCAAATCAGATGTTCCAACTCTTAGATGCTTGCTTCAATCCATAAATGGATTTTTGAAGCTTGCATACCTTTATGCCATCTCTGGATACGAAGCCCTCAGGTTGTATCATATCTACATCCTCAACTAGGTTTCCAATTAAGAAAGTCGTCTTTACATCCATCTTCCATATTTAATAATCATAATGAGCAGAAATGGCTATGAGTATTCTAATGGATTTAAGCATAGTTATGGGGCTAAATGTCTCATCATAGTCAACTCCTTGTCTTTGACGATAAGCTTTAGTGACTAGCCTCACTTTATAGGTGATCACCTTACCTTCCATGTCAATTTTCTTCTTGAAAATCCACTTGCACCCTATAGGTTTTAACCCTTCATGTGGCTCAACCAAAGTCCATACTTGGTTTTCATACATGGAATGTATTTCGAACTTCATGACTTGAAGCCATTTTTCAGATTCTGAACTCTTTAGAGCCTCTTCATAGGTTGTAGACTCATCGTCCTCTATGACCAATACATTGTTTTGTTCACTTACGAGAAATCCATATCTCTCTGGAACATGATGGTCGCTCAAGGTTACACGCGCTAAGTTTTACTAATTATAACCTTGGTAATTACCACAAGCGCACGGGTCATTTGTGTAGTACCTAAGGTGTGATCCCACGAGGAAGGGAACTAGTCCTAAAATCTAAGGGCAGCTAAATTTACAATTAACCTAATTAAACAACTAATGCAGAAATTAAATCAATCATTAATCAAAATGAGAAATTAAAGTGTTAGAGAGTAAACAAAATAGGAAAATCACAGCCCAACTCAAAATCGACCTAGAAATTACCAAGGGAGAGAAAGGGGATTTTAATTCGAAACTAAGAAAACTTAACCAATTATGCAATTATTGAATTAATGGGCCTAGGTAGTTTTAGGATGAATTACTCTCTCTCGAGTTATAATTCTTAACTTTAATTAGTAATCCGTAATTCAAATTATAGGAATTGCGATCTCTCAATCTGCAATTGGTCCAAAACCTAAATTAGTTCTAAAATTTCCTATTAACTTACCAAGAATCTATGCTCGATCTCTCATTACTCTACTCTATCGGTTTGACTCAATTCTCTATCTATCGATTCACCTAACTCTCATTAGCCTAAATTGATGATTTTTACTCGACTCACCCTCTCAGTTTTATGTCGAATTATTAAGAACAGAATTGAAATCACAATCAACTAAATAAGAAAACTCAATCGAATAAATTTTATTAATCTCAAAAGTCAAAATTTGAAAGTGAGTGTAAACGTAAACTCAACATTCATATAATGAATCTCAACACCTATTTCAATTCTATACATAAATAAAACTGAATAAATGGAAATGCTGTCGGGAATGGAATCTTGAAGCGGCAACAATAGGAAACCACCTGTTTTAGGAAGTACTTCACGTCTAGCATGTCTTTGTGTTTCTCTTCCTTCGTCTCCTTTCTCAATCTCTTAATCTCTCTCTTGGCCTCTCTCATATTTCAAAAATTTTTTCTCTTTTGGCACGACTCTCTTCACTCTCTAATGACTACTGGCATCTATCTTGTAGTGTGCTATTTATTCTGTAGCAATCCTAAGTCAAACTCAGGGTTGAAATAGTCCAAAAAATCATTCAAAATTTGAGTTTTCATATCAGCCCGACGCCGGGCACGATCATGGCCCTTCCTGCCACTATCATGGCTAGTGATTTATCTTTTTTGTTATGATCATGGCCCCTGGTGCACGATTGTAGCCTAACTACTTCTGGCTCTTCCTTCTATGTCACGATCATAGCTATTGTGCATGATTGTGGCCTATGTCTTTTAGCTCGAAACTCTTCAAATCTTCATCATTCTTCCTCGTTTACCCTACAACACTAACAAACACATCAAGGTACCTAAAAAATATAACAATTAAGTTCAAAGATTCATATTAACCTATAAAAGACACATAAACATACAAACTAACATAATTAACATATAAACACACGCTTAACTCTCTATTTAAGGCTAAATACTTACCAGATTACACCCTAAAACATCATGCAAAACGCAGGTATCACATTGTGTATCCTAGTTGACCTATGCATCTTTTATATGTTAGAAGGTTCAATTATTGTCTCATCTCTATGAACAACAATTTCAGGTTTAGGCAATTGATTTGTGTCTGTTTGACCATCGTGAACTTCATCAAGTTCAATTTTGCTCCCACTGTCTTCTCTTAGAAGAAACTCTTTCTCTAAAAAGATAACATGCTTTAAGACAAAAACCTTTAGCTCTAAAGCATTATAGAGCTGATATCCAATTGTTTCCCTAGGATATCCTATAAATAGAAATTTATCAAATTTCTCTTCAAGTGTCTGATTAAATCTGCTTCACATAAGCTGGATAACCCCAAACTTTCATATGAGAAAGATAGCGCCTTTTTTTAGTTTATTTTTCATATGGAGTAACTTCAACTGCCTTTAAAGGGATTCTGTTTGTCACATAAATAGCAGTCTCGAGTGCATAACCCTAAAAGGATTTTGGTAGATCTGTTAAGCCTATCATTGACCTTATTAAGACTAACAAGGTTCAGTTTCTCCTTTTAGCCACACCATTATGTTATGATGTGTAAGGCAGAGTCTACTGGGATACTATCCCATTATCTTCGAGATAAGATAGAAATTTCTCATTTAAGTATTCACCACCTCGATCTGATTGAAGTGTCTTAATACTTCTACCGAGTTATTTCTCTACTTCATGTCTAAAATTTTTGAACATTTTATAGAAGTAATGAAGTACACAAAACCATCTCTGGAATGATTGGACATCGGACCACATACCTTATAATGTATTAGGTCTAATAACCCATTCATTCGTTCACCCTTTCCTTTAAAAGGTAATTTAGTCATCTTGCCTAATAAGCAAGATTCATACTCACCTTTGGGATTCTGATTTTTGAAATTAATAAAGTTTGATTGATTGTGTTTTTATTGAATTAATTGTGCTTTAATTCTGCTTTTAATAACATGGCAATAGAATGAGAGAGTGAGTCAAGTGAAAATAATCAAATTGGGCTAACAAGAGTTAGGTGATTTGATTGGTAAGGAATTGAATCAAACTGGTAGAATTGTGTAACGAGAGATCGAGCATAAGTTCCTAGTAGGTTATTGGACAATTTAAAACTAATTTAGGTTTTGAGTCAATTGTGAATCAAGAGATCACAATTCTATAATTTAAATTAGGGATTATCAATTAGGGTTAAGAATTATAACTCAAGAGAGAGTAATTCATCCTAGGATTGTCTAGACCCATTAATTCAATAATTGCACAACTGATTAGGTTTTCGTTAATTTCATATTAAACCCCCTTTCTCTCACTTGATAGTTTCTAGGTTAGTTTTGGGATTGATTTGTGTGAGTTGTTATCTTGTTTAGATTTCTGCAATTCAATTCTTGAAATTAATTAATTTATTAGTTTATTTTTTGCATTAGTTATTCATTTTGAATTATTGTAGTTAATACAACCTTAGATTTTCGGACTAGACTTCCCTCATCGTGGGATCGATCCCTTAGGTACTACACAAACGACCTGTGCACTTGTGAAATTTACCAAGGTTAATAAATATTAAAAATTAGCATTTGTAACCTTGCGATCACTAAGCAGCTTAACAATATGCAAAGAGCATCAACCTCTAAAGCGAAGGCGATGTAAATGTAATGTGAGCTATGTGGACAGAACAACTATGGATCAGCCGAGTGTTTTCTGTTGGGAGTCAATAGTACCGACTAGCTAAGTTACCTGGGCTAGTCACAACAAGGTAATAATTCGGGGTGGAAAAACCACCCAAAATTTTCTTATAGTAATAACAATGTAGGTGGCCAAGCGAGACCCCAAGTTCCTCCATAATTTTAGCAAAACTAAATCGGATCGATGGAAAGCAAAATAGACAAGTTTATAGAGATTTTTGGGTCCAGACTAGTAGCTCAAGAAAATCAGAAAAGAATGTTTGCTAGCCATGAGGAGAGTCAAAAGAGGATGGAGGCGAAGTTCAATCAAATTGTGAAGAACCATACCTTATCGACCCATAACTTGGAGGTTCAGGTTGGTCAACTTACCAATGCTTTATTTTTTAAAGTGTAGGTAGCTCACTGAGCAACATTAAGGTCATTCCAAAGGACCAGCTCAAAGTTATTACACTTAGAAGTGGCAAGCAGATGGGAGAACCAAGTGTGAAAAAGGACAGTCAAGAAAAATAGAAAGATAAGTAGATAGAAGAAGAAAAGGAAGAAGGAAGGCCATATGTACCACCCTCACTGTACAAGCCCAAACTTCCATATCCACATAAGGTGAAAAAACATCATGTGGATACTTAGTTCTCCATGTTTTTGGAGAAACTAAAGAAGTTACAAATTAATTTTTCATTGGTGGAAGATTTGGAGTGTATGCCCAAGTATGCAAAGTTTTTGAAGGATATACTCATACATAAATGTATTTCGGAAGACAATCAAATGGTAACGTTGACGGAAAATTACAGTTCCATCATTTCAAGCCAAATTCCTTCAAAATTACAAGATCCAGGGAGTTTCACTATTCCATGTGTTGTTGTTGATTTGGAATTTTCTAAATGTTTATACAATTAGTTGCAAGTATTAATTTGATTCCCTTGTTTATTTTCAGGAAACTGGGACTAAAAGAGGTCAAGACAGCATCCATGCTTATTCAACTTGCGGATCAATCCATAAAAAGGCCATTTGGAGTTATGGAAGAAGTATTAATAAAAGTGGACAAATTTATAATTTCGGATGATTTTGTTGTGTTGGATTTTGAGGCTGATAAGAATTGCCCATTGATTTTATTTAGGCTCTTTATAAATACTGGTAGGGCATTAGTTGATATGCATAAGGGAAACTTGTGTTGAGAATTGGTGATGAACAGGTTGAGTTTAATATGACAAAATCTTTAAAGAAACCAATGGATGGTAATATGTGTATGAAAATTGATGCTGTCAATGAGTGTGTGAAGGAGATTAAAGAAGGAGTCGATGAAGTGAATGAAGTACATAAAAATGAAATTGTGAAGGAAGAGGGTTTATGTGAGGAAGTTGAGTTAGAGAAATTAGAGAGAACTGACACACCTATACCACCTTCTATTGATAAACCTCCCACTTTAGAGCTTAAACCCTTACCTTGCCATTTGAGATATACCTTTTTAGGGAAGAACCATACTTTACCCATCATTATCTCCAATGAATTAGATTGTAGAACTGAGGGGTGGCAAATTTCTGATATTAGGGGGATTAGCCCCAATGTAGTGATGCATAGGATTAACCTAGAAGAAGGATGTAGAATTGTAAGATAAAGATAGAGAAGGTTAAATTCAAATATGCAAGAGGTTCTGAAGAAGGAAGTGGTGAAACTTTTGGATGTGGGGATTATTTACCCTATTCAGATAGTGAGTGGGTAAGTACATTACAATGTGTGCTGAAGAAGGGTGGCATGATGATGATAGAGAATGAAAAAGGTGAAAAGATTTCCACGAGAACCGTCATAGGTTGGCGAGTATGTATTGACTATAGGAAGCTAAATTTGGCCTCCAATAAGGATCATTTCTTTTTACCTTTTATGGGCCAAATGATTGAGAGGATAGCTGGTCATTCTTTTTATTGCTTTCTTGATGAATATTCAGGGTACAATCAAATATTTATATACCCGAAAGATCAAGAGAAGACCACTTTCACGTATCCTTATGAGACTTTTACTTGATGGAGGATGCCTTTTGGTTTATGCAATGCACTTGCTACATTCCAAAGGGAATGATGGGCATATTTGCGGATATGAATGAAAACTTTATGGAGGTTTTTATGAATGACTTCTCTGTCTTTAAAGATTCTTTTAATCATTGTTTGCTTAATTTAGACATAGTGCTTCAAAGATGTGAGGAGTCTAATCTAGTTTTAAAAAATGAGAGGTGTCATTTTATGGTCCAAGAAGGAATTATGTTAGGTCATAAGATTTCATGCAAGGGGATTGAAGTGGATCATGCTAAGACAGAAGTGATTGAAAAGTTACCACTCCCACCAACATAAAGGGTCTCTGAGCTTTCTTAGGTCATGCAGGGTTCTACAGATGGTTTATTAAGGATTTTTCCCTTATTACTAGACCCATGACTCATTTATTAATCAAAAATGTGCCTTTTGTTTTTGATGATGACTGTTTAGATTCTTTTAACAGGTTGAAGAAGGCACTCACAACAGTGCCAATTCTGACATCATCAGATTAGTCTCTTCCTTTTGATATTATATGTGATACAAGTGACCATGTTGTTGGTGGTATACTTAGCCAATGAAAGGAGAAAAGGTTTCATACTATTTATTACACAAACAAAATGTTGACGGGAGCATAATTGAATTACACAACTACTGAGAAGGAATTGCTTGCGATGGTATTTGCTTGTGAAAAATTTCATTCGCATCTTTTAGGATCACAAGTTATTGTTTTTACAGACCATGCAGTATTACATTACCTCTTTGCGAAGAAGGATCCCAAAGCTAGGCTCATCTAATGGATTATCCTACTCCAAGAGTTCAATATTGAGATTAATGACAAGAAGGGAGCAGAAATTGTTGTAGCAGACAACTTATTGAGACTTAAAGGAGGGCATCATAAAGAGGAAGGGGAAATTGGGGAAAGTTTTCCTGACAAGGCCTTAATAATGGTAGATAATCCTTTCCTTGCTTGGTTTATAGATATTGCAAACTATCTTTTAGGTGGTATTCTTCCGTCTGATTTTCATATCAGCAAAGAAAGAATTTTCTATTTCAATGTTCTCGTTATATTTGGGATGAACCTGTACTTTATAAGATTTGTGCTAACAGTTTGATTCGTAGGTGTGTCTCTGAAGATGAAATGCCCAAAATTTTAACACAATTTCATAGCTCACTTTATGCAGGGCATTATGGAGCTAACAAGATTGCTACACAAATATTAGTATGTGGATTCTATTAGCTAACCCTATTTAAAGATGCTCGTGATTTTGTACTTAAGTGCGATAGATGTCAAAGAATGGGCAACATATCAAAGAGGGATGAGATGCTGCTCTCAAACATATTGGAAGTGGAGATATTTGATGTGTGGGGCCTAGACTTCATTGGACTATTCCCATCCTTTGCAGGTAACACCTATATATTAGTTGGGGTTGATTATGTTTCCAGATGGGTTGAGGCAATCTCCACTCTAACTAATGATGACAAGGTAGTTCAAAAGTTTATTAAGAAGATTTTTACTAAATTTAGGGTGCCTAGAGCGATTATAAGTGATGGGAAGTCATTTTTGCAACAAACAATTTGAGACCCTTCTGAGAAGATATAATGTTCATCATAGAGTAGCTACCCCGTACCTACCCCAAACTAGTGGCCAAGTGGAGGTGGTGAATAGAGAGCTGAAAAAGATTTTGGAGAAGACAGTAAGCACTTCAAAGAAAGATTGGGCTTTGAAGATGGATGACGCATTGTGGGCTTATAGAACAGCTTTCAAAACTTCCATAGGCATAACACCATATCGACTTGTGTATGGCAAGGCTTGCCATTTACCATTGGAGTTAGAGCATAGAGCCTATTGGGCAATCAAAAAATTGAACATGGATTGGAATCTAGCAGGAGAAAAGAGATTGTTACACCTTGATGAGTTTGAAGAATTAAGATACGATGCTTATGAAAATGCCAAGCTAAAAGAAAGGGCTAAGAAGTGGCATGATAGCCACATCAAGAAGAAGGAATTTAAAAGTGGACACTTGGTACTTTTGTTCAATTCAAGACTTCGGCTATTTCTCGAAAAGCTCAAGTCAAGATGGACTAGACCCTTCAAGATTCTTGAAGTGATTCCCCATGGAGCTTTAGAGCTGGAAAATGATAAGGGAGAAACATTCAAGGTCAATGGCCATCGTTGCAAGCCATATTATAGAGGGACATATCCACAAGAAAGGGAAGTTATTCTTTCATTTCTTCCACTCTGTTATGAATGTGTGAAGAATGGTCAAGCTTATGACCTTTACTTAGCATGTTTATCTTTCTTTTGATTGTTCATGTTTTTGATTTATTCAGTTATAATTAGGTTTGGTTTGCTAAGTTAGAATGGTATTTATTTAGATTTAGTTTAAATTTTAAATTGTTTTTCTCCTCAAATTTCTTATTGGTAATATTAATTTGATGTGTTTGTAGGTTGTGGCATCATTAAGAATGCATGTTAGGCTTGGAAGAAGGTTTAGAAGCGAGGAAATTGCACCAACCCATAATCGTGAGAATTGGTAAGCTTCCTACGATCGTAGGAAAACTCTCCAGAAAGTTTCTGGAGAGTTAACCCACAATAAATTGATAAGTGTAAATTGCATCATATTTTAGGGCATATTTTAATATGTATTTAGCTATCAATTCAATCATTTAGTATGTTTAGGTTAGAATTTTGTTAGTTTGTTAATTATTTGTGTTTTAAGTGTTTTAGGGATTAACACAAGCTTTTGAGCTTAAATATTATGTTTATGAGGTAACTTGATATGTTTGCTAGTAATTCAGGGTCAATATCAAAGAACGGATGAGTTTCAGAAGACATTCGGGTCAAAAATGACCTACGATTGTGGCCTGATAATGCACGATCATGACAAAAAAGCCTGATATAGGCCATGATTGTGGCCTGCAGGGCTATGATCATGGCCTGCATTAGGTAGATGTACAATCACTTCTAAACTTCACATTTTGAGGAATTTTTTAGACCTTTTGGACCCAAAAAACCCTAGTTCAACCCTAAACACAAACGAACATAAATAGAACAACAAGAACAGAAAGAGAGAGCTTTTTACATCAGCCAAATTCTGAACCCTAGAGAGAGCTTTATCGAGAGATTGAGAAAGGATCAAAGGAAGAGAGACATAAAGAAGAAGCCACACAAAGTACTTCTCGGAACAGGAGGTTTCTTGCCGTTACTACCTACACCATTCCATTCCAATCGTATTTTCCAATCTATTTTCAATTTTATTGATTTACATAATTGAGATCATTGTTGAGAATAGGATTTGTTGAATGTTGACTTATGTCTATACTCACCTTTAGGAATTTGTCTTTGATATTAACAGAAGTTGATTGTTTGTATTTTTATTGTGTTATTTTGATTCAATTTCTATTCTTAATAATTCAGTAATAAACTCAGAGGGTAAGCCAAATGAAAATCATCAAATTGGGCTAACGAGATTTAGGTAGTTTGATAGGTTAAGAATTGAATCAATCCAGTAAATTTATGTAATGAGAGATCGTGCATAGGTTTTTGATAGGTTATTGGACAATTTCAGAACTAATTTAAGTTTTGGGACACTTGGGAATCGTGAGATTACAATTCCATAATCTAATTAGGGTTAAAGATTATAACTTGAGAAAGAGTAATCCACCCTAGGATCATCTAGACCTGGTAATTCAGTAATTTCATAATCAATTAGGTTTCCATTAAGGTTGG
>JAOTJB010001348.1:0-11948 GCA_027123815.1 Erythroxylum minutifolium | reverse complement strand
AAATTATAACCAATTAGAATTTATTATATTCAAAAATAGAATAATAAATTGAAAATGTTACACTTACATATTCTTGTCGGACGACTATAAATGACCTGAACTCGGTGTTATAAGGAGTTTTCATTTTTGCTATGTTGGCCTTGACTTTCTCACACTTTTCCTAAATTAAGAGAAGTAGTTATGAGATGTTCAAATATAATTAATGGAAGGAAATATGGAGAGAAAATTAATTACTTGAATCTTCCCTGAAGCCCAATAATCGCACATTTCATTCCAATTTTCTTCAGTTACCTGTTCCGGAACATGTCTTTTTACCTCTTCATCGAAAGGGAAAGATTGATAATATTTATGAAGTCCATATCGATGATCCTTCACCCTTTGTTTCAACAGTGAACTAACACTGTTTAAAATCTCAGGCATGTCAATATCAACGATATTGAGCTTCATCTGTGAAAACACGTATTAGATAAATTATTATTTTAATGAAGTAAAATTGTAATACATATAATGAAATTAATTGAAAAATTACCGAAACTTTATCTAAAGCATTTTCCAACAAGTTGTCTTCCTTCAACTGCCTGACATGCTGAAGGTAAGGCAACTCATTCCTCACGACGACTCTCAACTCACTGGCCAATTTTGCGGCTTGGAACTTATCCACTAAATGCCCTTGTGTAGGGTCAATCGTCACTGACAACTTGGTATTCATTGCAACATTCATCCGGTGCAACTCAATTCCATTTGTCTTACCTCTATCTCGTTTTCTAAGGCCAGTATTAGAACCTGAAAACAAACATAATGATAAAAACACACTAAACATTTAATGAGAGCATAAATGTAAATATATTTGGTTATCAAGAACAGACTTGAAGATCCTTTATGACTACCAAACGATGTTGGTAAAGGTTATTGTTGCTGACTTTCCTCATGTGATGATGCAATTGCTGGTTGTTTTGAGGGAGGAACTTCATCGCTCGTTACCACCCTCTTTCCTTTATTTTAACCAGGTGCCATTATAATGAATCTGAGTAAAACATCAACAATATTAGACAATTATATTCTTAACATTTTAAACAACTAAAACAATTTATTTATAAAGAAAGCTAAGATGAAGATTTTTTTCAAAATAATCAACTACCGTAAAAACATCACTGAAACATTAAAAATATGATTATAGTCATCATAAATTAACATAACTACAACATTAACATCATAAGACCTATAGTTATCTTATTAAAATTTGAAACAATACAAATAATGAAACTTACATTCAATCATCATGATCAAGATGAAGAAAATCATCATTATTAAGTACATTATTATTTGATTCTTCATTACTAATATATTCCAGCAAAGAATCGTCATTGTCATTGATAGTCTTCATCTATTTGTAAGATAAGATGAGGTTGGACTTCATCTAGTTGAACTATATTGGGCTCGACATCTCTCCTAAAGAATGATGATATATCTGCATCTTCTACTAGAATGCCTTCATTATTGATCTCCAATCTAATATCTTGATAGAATTCATCAACATCCTCATTCAATTCAACAATATCCCTTTCACAAAATTCGAAAGCATTCCTTTATTGAAATTTTTGGAGAACCTTCCAATTATTACCCAATACAGTATCGTTGATGTAGAAAACTTGTTTGGCTTAGCTTGCAAGGATAAAGGATCATTATCATACCATGTCTTACTAACATTTATGCTAGTAATATGCCTGTTCACTCTCATGTCAGTTAGATCAAACCATTTGCATTAAGTAGAACAACCTTCTTATCCTTGATTTAGTGTAACTCTATAATTTCAGATATGACATTGTAGAAGTTAATGATTTCGTTGTCATGACATCCTTCAACGACAACCCCACTATTTTGACTTCTAACTCGACTATCTCGATCTTATATATCATGTGATATCTCACTCCATTAACAATGCAACCTATGTATTTCTTCCCACAAATATGAGGCCCACATGCTAAACTATATAATGCTGTTGTCGCTTCTTGCACATTACGGTTATATAACCGTATCATCTGTACGACAAATTAAAAATAAATGAGGATGAGACATATTCTCATATTTTTATAATATGTAATTAATATGAAACTTAATCGATTTCTAAACCATGATACAAACTTTTGCCTATGTCTTTCTTCAACATTAATGATCCCTTTGTTGCGAATTGTGTCTTTATACTCTATTGAAAATAAAAAACACAGTAACATCTCAGAGTTAATGAAGAAAACTGTAATATGATCGTTAGAATGAAAAGGAATATACGTACTTCATATATGTATCTGTAACATCTCGTTACCCATGTTGAGGCTAGAATAGTAAATATGAGAGATTATTGAGAGATTAGAAAATGCATTTCATGCTCATACATAATATGTCATACACATATACGTGAATATGGAAATTTTTGCACATTAAAATAATTGTACATGCATTTATTGACAATTTCTGGGTATAATTGATCTTTATGTGTGATATGTGATTTTTTTGAAAATTGTGGCTTTTATATGTTGAAAATTGATTTACAGAGTGTATATAGTGATTTAGAATTTTTGAAGATTTAAAAGAAAATTTCTAAAATTTGGGTAATTTTGGACTAGAAAAATTACCAAATGGCAAGACAATTGATAAATAGCAGTAGAATTAACTGTCAAATGGTAATGGAAATTTGATAAATGACTTTGGGATTTATTGACAAGTGTAAATGAAAATTTGGAGAAAATAGGAGTTGAAATTGGAGTTAAATAGACTAGTTAGTAAAAAGGGTATAAATGTGACCATAGGAGAGTGACAAGTGGCAGTGACATGTGTCACTATCACTCACCACTCCTCTCTCTCACGATTCTTTCACTTGAAAGAACAAGTTAATTTTATTTTCTTTCATTTCTACTCTTGTCTTCATCTTTTTCGTGGCTCTCTCTTTCTCTTCATGATTTTGAATCTCCAAGCCTTCATTGACACTATAGCTTGCTGTCATCTTTCACTTATCACTCCTATCTTGTTCTCTTCTTCATTTCTCACTAAAGACCCAACCTCCCAACCTCTCTGATGATGTATGTGAGTTGTAAGAGAAGTTAGGGCTTTTGGTGTTCTTGAAGAATTTGAAGAGAAATCAAGTAAGTTATGCTTTAAATTTCATGGGTATGGTTAAATGAAGCTAGAATGATGAGTAAATTAAGATTGATGACTTAATTATGCCATTTTTATATATGTGTCGTGGGTGATGAAAAATTCATGTAAATTTCTTGCTTTTGTATATGTGTATGATCATTAATGACCCATAAATTGTTATATAGATCATGTTGAGGTAGAATGATCATTATAATGGTGTTATATGAGTGCAGTAAATTGAAGAATGAATGGGTAAATGTATAGGTTCTGTTTTGGTTAATGATCAAACATAGATCATGACTTGTTTGTGAATGAAATTGAGTTGAAATGGAGTGGAGAATGAAGACGAAATGAAGTAGAAAAGATGATCTAGGTTCAAGTTAGGTTAGATGTAAATTGCTGGAAGTATAAAATTTGGAAAATTGGAACAGAGCTGGAAAATGTTAGCATCAACATTTTCACTAATTATGCTGCTGTCTTTTAGTCATAACTTATTATGTAGTTATCTAAATGAGAAGATTCTTGATCTGGATTAAATTAGAGATATATGGATATATTTTTCATGAAGACACCAAATTTTAATTCTATCGTTAAGAATCTCAAAAATTGACATGAAGTCGAGAACTGGGTGCAGTAAACTGGAAGATGAATGCTGGAAAATGTAGCTGTAACATGTCTACTAATTATGCTTCTGTTTTTTAGCCATAACTTGTCCTGTAGTTATCCGAATGGGATGATTTTTAATTTGGAGTAAACTACAGACATAGGGCTACAATGTTTCTAAAAAAATTTAATTATAATTCTATCTCTAAGAAGTTCAAAATTTGGCTTGAAATTCAGTTTTGACAGAGGTTGTAGTATTACCGGAGACAGAAATCATTTCTTGTTGATATTGAATAAAATGTATTGATAGATGCCGAATTAGACAAAGGTTTCTTCACAAAAGTTATAGTTTATTCTCTTATCTTTAAATGATATAAATTTCATAACTTTTTGAATGTGGGAATTGAGAGATATGAGTTGTACAATTTGACAGGACGATCATGTACAAGCCAAAGTTTCAAATGTGATCAGTCTGTAGTATTTTGGGCATAAGTCATAGAATACTGAACCAAATTGAATGATATTGGATTCATTAGAAACCTAAGAGATAGACGAACAATTTTCTGGAGAAAGTATCATCAAATTACTTTATTTTATTGGTCAAAAAGAACATGAAAAGTTGACCCAAAAGTGTGTCTTAGGAAAAATCTGAATTGAAGAAATGACATATGAATTTTGATTTTATGGTATTATTGAGGTATAAACCATAAGTATTGATGATACTTATGTGAGTTTGAAAATATGTATAATTATGTGATGAGAATAATGGAAGGATACCCAGGATTGTCATAAACATGCATTGTACAAATTTCATATACATATATATGCATAAATGAATACTTATAATTGAGCTAAAGTGTGATATCTGTATATTGCTTGTTTTAGAGGAGCAATTGGAACGTCAACATCCAGACGTTGTCGAAACTTTGAGGTAATAACTTTGGAAGCAATCTGTGAGTAATCTAGACGGTCTCACTTAATTATTTGTTTGCTTAAATTTTGTTATAAATGATTAAATGAATGTGTTTTGATTGTTGATTCCGGACAATGAAGGTCCGATAACTGTGATTTTGGAATGGGATATTGAAGTGCTGCTTGAATGTGAATGTGACGAATTATGTGCTTCATCATATAATTGATTGTGATGGATGCATTCCATACATGGGTGCATAATCAAATAATGGCAATTGTGACTAAAGTAGCCACCAATCAGAGCTTAAAGCTCAAAGTGTGAAAAAAAACCTCAAGCTCTATATCCTCATCGGATAAGGGACAGTTAGCAATAAGCCCGGTATCCATAATAGATACGGGACAATTCAGGCACTCCATCACAACAACGTAACAATTAGAAAGGAGTCTCATGAATATTCCATATGCATTTTGTTAAGTATGGTTTATTGATTGAAATATATAATTACCTATGCTTAAGTGAAAATGTGATACATGATCAATTATGAGAAAATGTAATTATTTGTTATGTGAAATGATGTGTTACATGAATTGAGTGAACCATCGATGATGGTTACCTCTTTGAGTTCACAAGACTCACCAAAATTGCAACGTTATTTTTTCAGGACCGAGAGACAACTCTAGCTACTGAGAGGCTTTACTAGCTGTGTGGATTGTGATTTGGCAAGAGAAGTCATGGCTCAAAGGTTGGTCAGCTAGGATTTTTGTACGGCTTAGCTAGATTGTATAAATATTTTTCTCTTTCATGTAATACTTTTGCACTAGGTTGATGATGTACATGTAGTAAAGGTTGAAGGACACAATGTACGCTTTCGATTTTGTGAAATGAAATGAGGAAAAAGTTGGATTTTTAAAAAGTGTGATTTTCTATTGATGCTTTATAAGTGAATAATGATATGAGGCCATGTGAAGCGAATGTAGCGATCGATAGTAGCCCGCTCTTATTATAGGATATGTACCGAAATGACCTCTGAGCATCCCAGTATGTACCCTAAGGTAAGGGGGCGCTACAGGTAAGGCTTTCGATACCGAAAATATCAAATGAATGTTTCATATGTAACACAGATCTAATACAATCACGTATATCTAATACCTCACTAACATGAATGAGAAAAAGAAGTGTAACAAGCTATAATGATACCTTTATAATATTAAATGTATCATTATTCTGTTTGTTGGTCTTGATTTCTTCGAACTTTATGTTACACCGCATCAAAGAAAATTTTCTCTCACTGAATACTAAATCGCATTAAAGAAAACCCTTGTAGAATTAAATACTATTATCTCCTATGCCTTATCAAATCCATGGATTTATATATGTATCTGTATGTTTCTTGAAGACATAGGCTCAAGGTTAATTTATATATATATGCCCAACGACTTTTAAAATACTTAAGATTGACACAGATCTTAAGACTTTCACTTGTATTATGACAATATATAGCAAATTGTATGACTGAGAACAAAATGATGATCATAAATATGTATACAAATATATTGTCATAATATTTGAAATTTGTACAAATGTATAAAGAGCAAATATAGTGATCCCGAACTAATAGTGTCTAAAGACTTCGGTAAAGTCATACTATACACATGTCTTTGAAAATAACTAGACAAAGTCCTTTAGTTAAAAGATCAGCAAGCATGTACTCAATCTCCAACCTTATGAGGTTCTCATTGCTGTTACTAAAACTATACAATAGAAAGATTTTCACAATATAACTAATGGGTCAAGCAATTGAATCAACCACAAAAAATTAGAAATCAAGTTCTTTAGCCAAATTAATTGTGAAGCAGCCCTATAACATGCCACAAACTTTGCATGTGTAGTCGAGGATGTTAGCAGTGTTTGCTTGACACTTTTCCATATACTACACCATCTTCTAAGATAAAAATTTACCCTAATGTGGTCTTCCTATCATCTGGGCACATAGCAAAATCTAAATATGTATTACCTTTAAGGTTTAGACTATTGACTTTCCTAAATTTCAACATATAATCCTTAGTTCCTTTCAAATATCTCAATAGTCATTTGACTGCATTTCAGTGTTCTATTCTTGGGTTAGCCAAATATCTACTCAGTAGTCCAACAATAAATGTAATGTCTGGTTTAGTGTATATCTGGGTATACATTAGGCTACCAACAACACTAGAATAAGGTACATTATTTATAAACTCTCGCTCTATATCATTCTTTGAACATTGTGTCAAAGATAATCTCTCATTATAAGAGATTAGTGCTGCAACTGGTTTACAATAAGCTATATTAAACATTGGTAGCACTCGCTCAATGTATGCTCTCTATAAGAGATTCAATAAGTACAGAGATCTGTCCCGGTGATTCTGAATAATTAGGAAAAAAGATACCTCAACAAAATCCTTTGTCAAAATGTTTGACTAAAAGCTGCTTAAATTCATGCAGCATGGTCAGGTCATTTAATACGAATAAGATATCATCCATATATTAAAGTAACAAGATAACTTTGTTCCCCTTAACCTTGTAATATAAACATCTTTCAACTATATTTTCCATAAAGTTAAATGAGGTAACAACCTCATCAAACTTTAGCTATCATTATCTGAGGGCTTGTTTCAAACCATGTGGATTTTATTAGGTTACAAACCATGTCAGCTTTGTCTTGATCCTAAAATCCTTTAGGTTATTTCATATAGACCTCTTCATAAAAATATCCATTTAGGAAAACATTTTTTATATCTATCTGAAGTAGCTTTATATCATGATGAGCTATAATTGTCGTAATCATTCTAAATGCATCCTTAGAGGATATAAGAGAAAAGGTAACATTAAAGTTGATCTCTTTTTTAGCAACCAATCGGGCTTTAAATAGCTCAACTTTACCATGAGAGTCCTACCTTATTATGCTTTATGGATTGCATCTTATCCCTCATAAAATCCACATAAATCTACATTAGGTCTAGAAATAACTTTTGTAAAAGTAATTAGATCTACTACATGTCTAATATCATAATCTTGTTCACCTAAACATACCATATAATCAGATGAGATAGTAGGTCTTCTCACTCTAGTGGATCTTCTTAATTGAACTGGTTCGGTATGCTTTTGCAGCTCAGGAACTTAAATTTGTACAGGCATGGGTTCCTGTCCCTGTACCGGTATGGTAATAAGATCTTGATCCATTAGTTCTGACTCTATGAGTGATGGATATGAAATAACTATGGTATCCACTCTTCTATCATATAAAGGGTGAGATGTACCACCACAATCAAAGACATTATACTCCAAAAACTTAGCCATTTGTGATTCCATTATTCTAAATCTCCCATTTCTAAAGTAAAATCTGTATTCCTTAAAGTGGTCGGGATATCTAATAAAATAACAACTAGTGGAATGAAAATGTATCTTATCTTCATAAGGATTATAAAAACATACCTCAGTAGGGCAGCTCTATACACGAAGATGAGTGAGACTAAGCTTCCACCCCTTTTAGATTTCAAAAAGCATTTTTTAAACCAATTTAATTGGGACTCTATTAAGTATGTATATGGTAGTTTTTATTGCTTCACCCTAAAAGTAATCAAGTAAAGTAGTCATGCTTTACGTTTACCTAATCATATCCTTTATGGTGCGATTTCGCCTTTCAATTACATCGTTTTGCTCAAAAATACATGACATAGTGAATTGAACTGTTATTTCACATGATTCTACATATTTGGTAAAAATGTACCTTTTCTAATCCTAAAATCCTATGTCTGGCATAATATTCATCTCCACAATTAGATCTGACAATCTTAATTAACTTTCCCAATTGGTTCTCAATTTCAGCCTTAAAGATCTTAAATTTCTCAAGAACTGAACTTGTCTTTAAGTAAGCACACGTATCCATAACGGGAATAGTCATCAATAAATGTAAAAAAAAACCTTAAATTTCACAATGTAACTTTATAAGGTCCACATGTATTTGTATGTAAGAGTTCTAGTAAGCTAGAAGTACGAGTTGAGCCCCTTTTTTCTTTATTTTGGTCAATTTACCTGTGCAATAGTTAACACATATTTCTAGATCATTATAATCTAGAGTTGGGACAATTTTATCCTTAACCAATCTCTCAACTCTATCTCTAGAAATGTGCCCCAACATTTATGCCATAATATGTATGACTTCTCTTTTATTAGGGTTCTCTTTCTAGTGACCTATTTAGCAATATATGAATAAGCATACATCTCATTTGCAGCAAGACACATTATATAGAAGTCATATGACAAGAAAGGAGTACCAATATGTTATGCATTGCAAGATAACTTTACAACAAAATTTTCAATTAAAAAACTATAACCTTCTTTATCCAAAATAGATACAGAGATCAAATTATGTCTAAAAGACTGTACATAAAACTTGTGATTTAATACAAGCTGAAACCATGTATCAAGGTTCAAACAAACATCTCCAACAGAGATTACATCAACTTCTTTGTTATTGCCTACCAATAGTTTTTCATGCTCCCTATTCAATTTTATCTTTTTTATAAATCTATGCATTGTGAAAGCAACATGATTAGAGGCTCCACTATCTAGCCACTAGGAACTTTATTTGGTTATAACAAGATTAGACTTATGTATTATATAAGTTAAGACATTACTTGATAGTTTTTGTCTTTTTTTCCTGGTTTTATATTTCTAGCATTTCGGCTTCTTATGTCCCCTCTTCTTATAGAAGAAATACCTTAGACTCATACTCTTTATAACATCCCTGGGGCCTTTAACAAACTAGATTGACCAACACCTATATGTAGAGAAAATTTAGGTTTCTTACCTTTAAATTTATAGGTATTACCTTTGTCTTCTCCTTGGTTGCTACTAAGTTTGTATGAGCTGTATTCTTCAGCTTCTCTTCTTCAACAACACAACAAGTGATCAGTGCATTTATGTCTCAAGCTTCGTTATGAGAATTGTATATGGTAACCAGAATACCAAACTTTGATAGAAGTGTATTCAAAGTTTGGTGAACTATACAAAGATTAAAAATATAAATATTTAACGCCCTGAGCATAGTCTGAAGGTGGCCCATCCTAATATGTACTCCGTCACTCCCCATGCTCCTGTATATCTCATTGAGTATAATTCCCTTAACAAGGTACCTATTGTAGCATTAGGAGACACCTTATATCTTTGGGAGATATTATTAAGTAAATCCCTTGCTATGCTCATTTATGGAAGTCCACTTGACATATGGTCTGGTATGGATCTCTTTATAGCCAAATAACACATCCAATTTAACCTTTCTCATACTGCATATACTGCTTTCTTAAGCTCTGAGTTGATAGATGTAGGTGCAAATGGCTTATCCTTGACCATGACAATGTTGATATCTGTTATCTCTGGCGCAAATTTCATATCTTACTTCCATCTCTTAAAATTGAAACTAATAAGAGTTTTAATTATAGTACTGTTATTATTTACATAGAAGATGACTACAAAATTGATAATATGATGATCAATACAAATATAGGATAACATCGATACTCAAAGCAACAAAATAATATCTGTACTAGGCATCTTATCAAACATATCATAAAACACGTAGGTTGAATAAATAATATATATAGATAAGACCGTCAAATAAAAATGATTAGAGTAGACACATTTATGATTCTGCCACTTGTAGGCAAATACATCACTTAAAGCAATGAATTTCTTCCGTCTTATGCATTTATGCGCATCTCAAAAGTCTTATATAAGGCCAACACATGTAGGTAGAATAATCAAACATAAGACCAGAGACGTCCCTAAATATGTAAGTAGAACAATTCAAATACTAACTTGAAAGGCTACTGTCGTGACTACATTCTTATTAATACCCAAATGGATCCACAAGTACAAAAGGCACACCTTTATGTTATCCTTAAATTCTTCGGTATAGGCATAAAATATGTGATAATTTACGATTCATTAAATTCAAAATCCTCGTGCACATAATCATTATCATATATTAGTGTTGAACACAGTATCAATAAACTTTATTTAAGAATTTATCACAAAGAAAATCTCAATCAGAGTGATAATCATGTGATACCAAACACCAAATACACCATACAAGATACCAAAACCATTTGTATCTCTTTTATTTCAAGTCAAACGGATGAAAATTCACTCAATCATGGCTTTAATAACCTCGTTCTATTTTTCTGAAGTTAAACCTTATTTATTATCAATGTAATAAATTTATAAAAATTAAAAACTCACTTTATAAATTCACAAGACCCTAAAAATTGACTAAAATAACTTGAGAGACCATTTTGTGAATTTTGAAAATTTTGAGATTTTTTTAGTGTGTTGAGATCAGTAGAGGACATCAGCCTACATATATAGTTGGATGGCACGTGTAATGCACGTGCAAAGATTTATGTGTCTCTGAATGCATAAGGCACGTACATACCATGCACCAAACACGTGCCAGCTCCATAGCTCATAGAGCACATGCGTAGTTATGCACAAACTCGCCAACCTTCTTGAGCTCGTATATCCCACATGCTAGACACTCTTCTAAAGCCTAGCTACTGTATGCGTTATTTGTTTGATGCTAAGCTCGTCCTAGAGGTAGTAGGCTGGTTCTTCATGACACCTTTCTCCAATCGTTAAAAAAAAGCCAATTTTGGTAACATTTTTCAATGATTTTTCATTAGATTCTTGGATGTTTCACTAAAAAATCATCTCAAAATCTGTTTTTTACCTGTTCTTCCATGCAACACTTATTCAAAATTAATTCAAATAATAAATATGCAATTTAAATAAGACAAAATATATTAATTTCTTTGATTTTTTAGGGAAAATTTCTAAAATGTTTGTTAAAATTCATACAATCATGGAATTGCTTTGATACCATGTGTTATTCATAACACGAACTTTAATTATGAACCCAAGATCAACCATAAACTTGTATTAATAGAGAATTCAAGAAAATGCATATTTTGCTATCCATTGAATGATGAACAAACAATTGAACTGCTTGATCAAGCTTCTTATGACCTGTTTGGTTCATCTGCTGGAATAAATAAGGAATGGAATAGTTATTCTTATTGTTAAAGAATTTTTAGGCCAATATTTGGTTTGAAAACATAAATTTGAAAAAACAAAAAAATAACTAACAAAAAATCAAAATATCCATTATGGTCCTTACTAACTACATCATGATGATGATGATGATGATGATGATGATGATGATGATGATGATGATGATGATGATTATTATTATTATTATTATTAT
>JAOTJB010001315.1:0-11950 GCA_027123815.1 Erythroxylum minutifolium | reverse complement strand
CCGGGAATAAGTCATGAATGCATGTACCAATATTTTCATGCGCAATAATTCACATTTTCACAATTGCATGAGCATGAAGTATGTCTGTCCTTACTTCTCTCATGGGTCTTCTCATAGACCCGTTTCCCTGATCCGACCCGTTAGGTGAGACCGGGATGTTACAAACAGTCAGTGTAATATGCAACAATCAAATTCATGTGTATGTGTGCAATATTATGCGTGAGCATGAAATGCATTTTCTAGCTTCTCAATAATATCTCTCATGTTCAGTATTCTAGGATTCTAACCCTTAACATGGGATAACGGGATGTTACACCCTTCCCCCGTATGCCTTAGAAAAAATCTTATTTAAACCAAAGCTCACATTTCTTAAACTTTACATATAGTTAATGCTCCCTCAATATCTATAGTATAATCCTCAAATGCTATTATATTCTTCCTCCCTTTTAAAACAAACTAAGATGTCATCTATGAATATCACTACAAATTGGTCCAATAATGGCTTAACTACCTATTTCATCATATCTATAAGTATAGAAGGAGCATTGGTCAAGTTGAATGGCATCATCAAAAACTTATAATGACCATAACAGTTCCTAAAAGTCGTCTTTGTCATATCCTCCATTTTGATCCTTATCCGATGAAAATTAGACCTTAAATCAATCTTGGAGAACATCTTAGCCCTTTGAAGTTTATCAAAGAAGTCATATATCATAGGAAAATGGTAATATTTTTTCATATTAACCTTATTAAACTCTTTATAGTTGATGTAGATCTTCAATTCCTCTTCTTAGCAAATAGTATTGGTGCATTCCAAGGAGATACACTTGACCTAATATACTCTTTTCTAATAAATCTTATAGTTGCTCCTTTAATTCCCTTAAATTTGTAGGAGCTTTAGAGATTGGACCAGTACCTGAAATTATCTCAATTCCAAAATACACACATCTCTCTATGATGGTGAACATAAAAATTCCTTAGGAAATATGTCGAAAAATTCTATCACCACTGGAATATTTTCCAACTACACTCTCTACTCACTCACATCCAATAAGGCTACTAACAACCTAACGATCTCATATCTTACCCACTACTCATCCTATCTATTCTCTTTAATAAAACTAAACCTCTTGTTTCCTAGGACATTGAACTTCATCCATTTTTATGGTAGTTTAAGTAAGCATAATGCCTCCTTAACTAATCTATGCCTACCTCCCTAGCTAATCCATGCCTATAATGACATCAAAATCTTGCATGTCTAAAACAATTAGAGCAACTAGTAGCTCTACTCTTAATATTTAATATATAACCTTCTTATACTTTCCTCACTAATAGGCTCCCTTTAGTAGGAGTACTCACACATAAATTAAAACAAGTAAATCAAAAATAGGTTTCCTTAATCTCCCTATAAAAAATAACAAGAAAAGAATGTGATGCACTAATATGAAATAAACAACAGCAAGTACTAATGAAATAAGTACAATACTTGCAACCATTTTATCCTTCATATTATGGTCGTTCGAAATTAACTCTTTAAGAATAAATCTTTGAACATTTCTCAAGTTATTGGAGCTGAAATCAGTCGTTTTATTTTTCTCTTATCAATTATTTATCACCCCTTAAGTAGATAAGCAATAAATAGTATCTTATTTTCCTTGTTGATTAATTAGGTCCTAAAGATCTTCTCGATCCCCTTAAGCCACCTATTAGCTTTTTGTAGATTTATAGAGCTCCCATTAAAATGACCCATAAGTCTTTTCATCGTAAGTGGTCCTTTATAGTGTCCCCATGATTAACCTTTCAAGCCAAATTTTAGATATTGACTGTTGTAGGCCATTCTTCCTACTTCTCCAATCCTCCACTATATAATCTCCTCAATGTTCCTAGACTTGTTTAGCATAAAAAAAGAGATTTCTATATTCCCAAAAATAAAATAATTTTTATAATTTTATAAATAAATAACTGAGTCTATCCCACTCATCTCTTCACTTCCTAGGATCCTAATTTTATTTCTAAACCTAAAACTCTGATACCATATAATATATTATGCTACAAGCTCAAGTTTCACTTTTTGAGCTTGAGACAGACCATTACCCAGTAAAGAAACCTAAACTTCTAGGTCTACTATTGGGTTAAGGTTGGCAACCTATTATCAATTCTTTGCAAAGAATGAACAACTAAAACTTTCTATAAATGTATTCCTACTAATCATTAAAAAATTGAGTTTCCTAACTTGATTCCAAGATAAAAACACAATATAATAGTTCTCAAAAGAAATTATCTAGCTAAGAAAATAACAGGATGTGCCTAATCACGGTGTAACTCCCCTCTTATATCTCTGAGTTCATTTAGGAGCTGAAATCAGTCGTTTATTTTTCTCTTATCAATTATTTATCACCCCTTAAATAGATAAGCAATAAATAGTATCTTATTTTCCTTGTTGATTAATTAGGTCCTAAAGGTCTTCTCGATCCCCTTGAGCCACGTATTAGCTTTTTGTAGATTAATAGAGCTCAATAGTATCTTATTTTCCTTGTTGATTAATTAGGTCCTAAAGATCTTCTCGATCCCCTTAAGCCACCTATTAGCTTTTTGTAGATTCATAGAGCTCCCATTAAAATGACCCATAAGTCTTATAATCTTAAATGGTCCTTTATTGTGTCCCCATGGCTAACCTTTCTAGTTAAATTTTAGATATTGACTGTTGTAGGCCGTCCTTACTACTTCCTTCTCTAGTCCTCCACTGTATAATCTCCTCAATGTTCCTATACTTGTTTGGCATAAAAAAAGAGATTTCTATATTCCCAAAAATAAAATAATTTTTATAATTTTATAAATAAATAACTTAGTCTATCCCACTCATCTCTTCACTTCTTAGGATCCTAATTTTAATTCTAAACCTAAAGCTTTGATACCATATAATATATTATGCTACAAGCTCAGGTTTCACTTTTTGAGCTTGTGACAGACCATTATCTAATAAAGAAACCTAAACTTCTACGTCTACTATTGGGTTAAGGTTGGCTACCTATTATCAATTCTTTGCAAAGAATGAACAATTAAAAATTTCAGTAAATGTATTCCTACTAATCATTAAAAAAATTGAATTTCCTAACTTGATTCCAAGATAAAAACACAATATAGCAGTTCTCAAAAGAAATTATCTAGCTAAGAAAATAACATGATGTGCATCCTTGAGTTCATATTCTATCCATGCCTTACCTGAAATAAATAAACTTACGCATTATATCACTAAATAGGAAGATTCCAAAAAATAAAAAATAAAAAAATCATCTCCAATAACTAGTAGATGTATGAAAAACCATACAATAGCAAAACCAACCTCTTTGAAATACCTAACAAGTAAAGAGAACATACCAATGTAACATTTGAACAAAATCATACTAAATACAAATAAGTGGTGCCAACTAAAACACAATATTGTACCTACTCAGGGTAGCACCAAATAATTCTCTTCGACCAATGAAATGGTACGTACCTTATTATAATGCCAATTAATTTGTCCTAACTAATGACATAATGCCTTCCTTACTTTGGTGTTGGGTAATTCACCTTATGAATATAATGGTACCTACCCTATTCTAACATTAACTAATTTGCCCCCTACAAATTGGTACCTATCTTTAACTGGCACTGACTAATTCTTCACACCCAATGGAATGGTATCTATCTCATTCGGGTGCCAATTGATAGGCCTTAGCTAAGTCATTAATTCACATAAAATTTTATAATATTACCCCTTGGGGTCTTAAATTCACATATACATATATAATGAGGCACCTAACTACAAAAATACCACTAAAAATAATTACATACAGATATAGGCATATACTGATACAATTACAATTCACATGCCTATTTAATTCCAAATATCCACAACTGATGCAAAATACATATAATTATATAAAACCCAACCATCAAAACCATCATTAACAATAACCTAATTAGTGCATTACTTCAAATTGGGGGTTCTCTACTAACCTACCTGAAATTAGAAATTAAATATTACAAGTAATCATATAACATCCAATAACATAATTAATATTCATAAACAATAAAATAATTAAAAAATGTTCTAAATGGCATATACCACCAACTTTCATTAGAAATTTTCTTTAAGTCACTTTCTGAAGCCAAAATATCTGTAGAAGTACCTTTTAAAACATGTAAAATTGAAGAAAAAATTCGTTGAATTATTGAAATCTCATTTAAAATACCTTTTCTCATCTCCTTAAAGCACTCTCTCTTAAGTCTTATAGTTTCAACTTAATATAACCCTAAAAAATCATCAAAAGATCATTTTCACTTAGTCGACCAGTCCTTTTTAGGAAGGAAAGGACATCATATTTGGTTGATTAAAATGGCTTTTAATTAATCGATCATTAAACTGTGGTATCCCTACTTTAGAGTTATTTTAAATCATCCTTAAATTTTACTATTCTTGTTTCCGATCATTCAAACTTATATTAACTTATCAATTAAAGGAAAAACTTAACAAACATAAGAGAATTGAATGTACAATAAACAATTTAATCTAAAAAAATGTCATCATATATAAGATTATAAGCCAATTGATAATCTTAATATTAATAACAAGATTCAAAGGTCAAAATTTTTGTCTAACAATGCCACAATAAAGGAGAAAAATGAAGAAAGTTTCTTATTCCAATATTGATGAAATTCTTATGTAAGTAATGTGTACAAGACTAAATACTTGTTAGTTTGTTGACAAGGTGAGTGTATATAATTCAAATCCAATTCAAACATATATAAAAAGTTATAAAGAGAATATTAGGTTATCTAAAAGATACTATTGATTATACATTGAGATATCAAGGTAATGACCTCGATATACAAGGTCACAAAGATGCATATTAGAAAGGAGATCCAGATAAGACAAAATCTACGTCTAGATTTGTTTTCTTCCTTAAGAATAATGTAATATATCACATAATGGCAAGAAATAATTGTGTGTATGTTAGTCTTCGTAAGCTCCATAAAGTAACTTTGTAGGCCACTAAATAGAATGTTTAGTAAAAAGCATCTATCATATGGCACAACTATTAACTGAGTTTAGCATAAGCCATTACTTTCATCTAATGTTATCTATGACACTTTCTCCTTCACCTTGTCCATTATGGAAGTTAAATTTATAACATTTTCATATAAATACAAGAAGATTTTTATATTAAACATTTTTTGTTCATTTAGGACTTATTAGAAATGAAACTAATCCAATATTATTCAGCTGTAATAGTTAAGCATGAATCACCTATACAAGATCTCAAATTTCATTACAAAATTAAGCATATATAGACCAAATAAAATAAATATATAACTCTTACTGTGTGTATACAATTGGTCAAAAATGGATTAATGTAAGTCAAAAGATCTATACTTACATTTTGTGAGACCCTAAAGGTTATGTAAGATCATAATATATGCTTTGTCTTAAAATTTAGATTAAATATTTTCTATTTTAGAATATTATCAAAGGAACTTATTTAATGCATTCTTATGAGACAATTATGGTGAGGTAAATTAAATTAGATTTAAGATAATCTAGAATAGTAAGGAGTCATTATGATTGGTAAATCACATCGAAATGTATTCAAGAGAATTAAATATGATTACAACATGTTATTATTTGTCAATAAAATAATTAAATATGATTTCAACATGATAAAATAAATTAGGCTAAAGAAGAATAAAGATGTGATATAAGAATAGTATAACAAAATCTACTCAAAGATATATTAATTAATCGATAAATCATATATTATTGACATATTTATATCAATTAGCTCATGTTATAAGTTTACTCGATACATGTAAACACTATAAAATTCTAATCATCATCATATATTAATCAGACATGTAAGAAGAAGGATTGGGTCACTCATGAAGGGATAACCCATATCCAAACTTCTAATAAAATAACAATGCTTTAAATTATCATTATTAACATATTTGCTTTAACAAATGTAGAGAGATGTAGAGAGAGAAGCTCCCCTCCCTTTCCCTTTCACAGATTTTCTTCACCATATTTCTCCTCCATTTGTTGTCTCCTGCTTTTCAGTTTTTGTTCTCTGCTTCATACTTCATCTTTGAACCTTGCCTTTTCCCTAAACATTGCTTCTTCCCTATTACCTTCCTTACACTCTCTCCTGTGCCTTTGAATTCTTAGAGGCCTTTTAGTGTTGTCATTTTTCCCTCCAACAGTAAACCTTCTATTTCTGGTACTTGTTAATTAATTTTTTCTTTTCTTATCAGACCTCATATCTTATACTAGTGTTCCAATCTACCTCGACTAATGTCCTGTTGTTGATTTTCCTATTCTACCCTTGAAAACCCAAACTTTGCTTCCTGGTGAATCTTCTAACTCTCCTCAAACTCCTGCGCCTATCAGTGCAAATTCTCAACCTCCATTTTCGCCCCCTAATCCAGACACACTTGCCAACTCTCACCACCTAAACCCCCTTCTTCTAGACCTAACCCAAAATTGATCCTCAGAATTCTCCTTCTATTGCTAGCCTACCTAAGAAATCCTAGACTCAGGTTGTAGGGGATTTAAATTTGAGTTTAAAACTCTCGTGCAGATTCCAAAGTTACTCCTCCTTTAGAAACTCTCAAAGCTGGTGTAGAATTATGGAATGCTACTTTTCTAAGATTTTTCCTTGACAAGAAGGTCTCTTTCCATGTCACGAAAAATTGGGCTTGGAATAATTGGAAATCCTTAGGATTTAAAGATATCCTTATGAATGATCAGGATATATTTTTCTTCAAATTCTATAATAAATCAGATGCTACAATAGTTTTAGAATCAGGGCCTTGGCACGTCAACAACGAGCCATTGCTTCTTTATAATTGGATACTAGGGGTTGATTACTAGGAGATTAAGCAAGTCAATATCCTAGTATGGATGTGCATTCATGGCATTCCCCTTGAATATTAGACTACATCTGGTTTAAGCCATCTGGCTAGCTTTATAGGGAAACTTATCTGCATAAACCAAGCCACAACAGAGACAAGTAGGATCAACTTTACTAGAGTGTGTGTGGTGGTTGATGTAATGACATATTTGCCTGATGAAATTCCTTTGCTCAGATTGAATGATGATATGGAGCTTGTTGAAGATATTGTTAAGGTCACTTGTACCTAGAAGCCTCCAAATCTTACATCTAAAAAGTCCTAGAAACCCACTAAAAGGGTATTCAAATATGGTTTTTCCATTGACATTGATAATAATGATAATATTCAGAACAAATCAGTTTCTGTTTTAGCTTCAGATGATGGAGTTATTACCAACTTCTCCATTGACCAATCAGAGGTAATCAACCATCATAGCATTTTTAAGGATTTGACTCTTTCCACTTCACCTTTTTTTGATCCTCGAGCCAATGCCAACATTCCTACTAAACTTGAAGACCAAGCTAACCTTGATGTAATTTCTGGAACTATGGAAATCTCAACATCTAACTCTTTTAAGCAGATAAGTGAACCTTCCAATGACCATCTCATCAACTTGATAAAAGATTCTTTTACAAATGTCAGTTTGGAAGTTCCTAATTTTGAAAATCTTGCAACCTCTCTCCATATCGGTCCTGAGCAATTAACAAAAATTCCCAACCCTTACCTATCTGTTCTATAACTCCTATAAAAGAACCCATTTCAGCTTATCCAAGCACTCAAAGTTCTAGCTTTCAACCTGTCAAAAAGGGAAGATCAACTACAAAGGAAAAGGTCCTCTTTAGGCCCTATATTATGAATATATCAGCATAGAATATCAGGAGTCTTAATTCCCCTGAGAAAAAGATTTGTTAAAAAACTTCATCTCTAAAAATAAGCCCATCTTTTCAGGCATATTAGAGTCTCGAATAAAGCAGGATAAATGTGATCTGTTAGACCTTTTGCCAATGGATTAGAAACTAATCCATAATTATGGTGACCCCCTAAATGGTAGGATTCTTGTAGTTTATGATTCAACCAAATTTTCAATTCTCATCATCTTCACCACCGCTCAAATTATCCATTTAGAAGTTGTCCTTCTTGAGCTAAAAACTATAATTCATATCTCACTAGTGTATGCTTTCAACTACCCCTTCCAAAGATGTGATTTATGGAGTAATCTTAGAAAAATTACTTTTGTCACCAATACCCCATGGCTCATTTTAAGTGATTTCAACTCAACCATCTCCTCTAATGAATAAGAAGGAGTTACAATCCAAAGACAACACTATGTGGAATTCAAGAAATGCCTTGATGACATTCAAGTTTCAGATTTATCTTTTGGAGGCAACTACTTCACTTAGAGTAACATGTAGACTGGTTCCTCATTCATCAGAAGAAAAATCGACAAATCCCTTATCAACTTGGACTAGTTGTAGAGATTTCTCCACTCGTTTTCACTATTCCCCAACTCCAAGCTCTTGGATTATCCCCCCCATTACAGCTACCTTTGGAGGTCCTAATCCCTCACACTGCCCTTTTAGAATTAATAACTTTCTTGTTGATCTTGTAGGTTTCCAGGAAGCGATAGGGAGGGGTTTAAATATTTGCTTCACTGGCACTAAACAATATATTCTCATGAGGAAACTCCAATCTATCAATAATGAGATTAAACTATTTCACAAGCAGAATATTGGAAACACCTCTGATCTTATTTCCACTACCAAAACAACACTATACATTACGCAATCTAAGGTCTATAGCAATCCTTATTCCAACTTCTTCAGTGACCAGAAGAAGTAGGCTTTAAAAAATTATTCTCAAGCCTTGAAATTCCATAACTCTCTTATGAAGCAAAGATCAAGGATTCATTAGTTGCAATATGGAGATCACAATACTACTTTCTTCCACAAGGTCATCTCCTCTAGAAGTAATTTTAGTAATATCCACTCCATCTACTACTCAAGAGCTACATTGGATTCATAAACACAAATCATCAAAGTTGAGGAGGAAAATTTCACAAATCTCCTTGGTTCAGCTTCCATTACTAGATCTTCTACTAAATTTATCAAAAAGATTGATCAAAATCCAATCACCAGTCCGGATTTCAGTGCTCTATTAGCTCCAATCACCATTCAAAAGATTAATCAGGCTTTCAAAACCTTTCACCCTAAAAAAGCCCATAGCCCAGATGGATTTAATGCCAACTTTTTCTTTAAAACATGACATATAACCAATAAGATAGTAGTGGATGTTGTCTTAGAGTTCTTCAACAAAGGCAAGCTATTAAAAGAAATTAACAACACTTTTATTACTTTGATTCCTAAAGGGAATAATTCTGTAAGCTTTAAGGATTATCGACTGATTGCTTGTTGCAACACTATTTACAAGGTTATCTCTAACGTGTTAGCACTAAGACTTAAAGTAGCCATCCCAAACTACATAGATCACAATCAAGATGCCTACATCCCTGGAAGATCCATTAGAGACAACATTTCAATTGTGTAAGAACTTTTCAAAAATTATACTAAGAAAAGAGGTCATAAGAACTGCGCCTTAAAAGTGGATTTCTAAAAGGCATATGATATGCTATATTGGAATTTCATTATCAATGTGCTCCATGCATTTAGATTTCTAATAACCTTCATCAATTAGATACAGTATTGCTTCAATATAGTTTCTTTCAAAATCTTAATAAATGGGATTCCTACAAAGACAATCAAAGGAGGAAAAGGAATCAAACAGGGGGATCCACTAATTAGATATGTGGGTTCATAATAGACTACTAATTAGAGTAGTGGACAGAGATCCTAAATTCAGGTATCATGGTAAATGCAAAAAGCTTAACATTATAAGTTTGAGTTTTGTTGATGACCTATTCTGATTCTCTAAGGCTGATTGTAATTCTATCACTTCACTCAAAAACACTCTCCATTTATTCACCAACATGTCTAGTTTGTCTATCAACTATAATAAGAGTGCCCATTACATCTCCAGAAGTGCTTCTAGTAAAACTTCTACTCTTTCTTCTATTTTTATTTCCAAAATTCAACAACTACCGGTTTTCTATTTTGGTATACTTATTTCAACTATGAATCCCTCATTTAGTGATTACAAATACCTTATAGACAGAATCACAAACAAAATCAATTGTTGGAGCCATAGGGAACTATCTATAGCTAGTAGAGCTCAACTCATCAATTCAATCATATTTTCCATGATAGTTCACTGGGGATCCTAGCTAGTCTTTCCCAATTATATTATCAAAAGAATTGACAAAATGCTTAGAGACTTTCTTTAGTCTAGATATAAAATCGAATTCAAAGTAGGAAAGGTTAAATAGGCAGATATGTGTTTGCCTAAAAAACAAGGGGGTCTAGGTATCTTGAACACCAAGTTGATGAATCTTTCTATGTTTACCAAGAAGATTTGGAGGTTGATCCAAGACAGGAAATCCCTATGGGTGAAATGGATTAATGTTTTCTACATATAAGGCAAGTTTTTGCAGGATTTCCCCATTCCTAATAATGCATTATCTTTGGAAAAGTACATTGGAAAGGATAGGGATAAACTTAAGTCTCACTGCAAATTCCTAACAGGCAATGGAGAAGTTTTCAAGTTCTGAACAAATTGATGGTTTAATCAGGAGCCCCTCCATTCAGTGCTAGATCTTCAGCTTTTCAAGAACCATAATTTTAGTACTCCATAACACTAACTGCTTTTCGAGTTCAACTTAATCAATCTCCATCTTTACTTTAATAGGAAAACTAGGCAAAACCTTATGGACATTAAAACAATCTAGACTTTTCTCTGCAAGGTCAACCAAGTTGGCTTACAAAATAAAGCACCCCCAAGTTCCTTGGTACTAGGTGGTATGGTGCAAGAATCATAATTCCAGACATGCACACACTCTTTGGCAAGCTTTTAAACTAAAGTTGGCTACAATCGACAGGATTGGTAAATTTCTGTGATTCCTAATTGGTGTTCCCTATGTCGAACTCATGATGAATCTCATGATCATCTCTTCTTCTCTTGCTCTTATTTGACTACTATCTGGAAATTCATATTGGCACATTGTGGCCTTTTTAATCCTCCAATTGATTGGTCTGATATCACAACATGGAGTACTCAAATTAGATTTATGTATAAGGGGAATCGTTTGTTATTTTTCATATCCATTTCATACATTATTGCTGGCATTTTGAATGAAAGAAATGGCAGAATTTTCATATCAGCTTCCAACTCTCTACAAGTCCTTTTGAATTCTATTTTCAATAGTATTAGAATGCACTCGCAGCTATACAAAGATAAACAGAAATTCAACAACAAAATCCTCATGGACTAGAATGTCTTTTGAACTGATTTGTTGTCATTTTGAGCTAACCTGATACTTTGTTTGTTATGTGCCTTGTATAGTCTTGCTTAAGAGTGGCTGATTTGTTTTAACTTGCTAGCTTTTATGCCAATATGTATTTTCATTTATTTCATTCAATGAATTACCTTTATTAAAAAAAAGCAATTATTTGGCTAGTTATTTATGTTAATTAACAAAATAATAAAAGAGAAGGATTTCTTTAACATATAAATAATAAGTTCGCATATACTTTGTATTACTGATCATTATACACATTCAATCTTATCAATTTGTCTGTATGTTAAACACTTGCCTTTTTGGAAAGTCTATCATATATGCCTTACAAGGTAAGAAGTTACTTATATGATGATGGATATAAGTGAAGGAGGATTGCCACACCTTGAAGAAATGGTTTGAATCCAATAACAAAAATAACACATTAAAGGATTTGTGCTCTTTAAGGAGATTATCCACATCACATTGATCATATTTATAGAAAATATTATCAAGGGAATATGTTTGAAAGTAAAAATAACAATATCCTCTCGTGTATGTCGACTTTCCTTTATATTAATTTATATTAAAATCATATAACATATTTTAGAGACTTGATTAAATATTAAATTT
>JAOTJB010001283.1:0-11951 GCA_027123815.1 Erythroxylum minutifolium | reverse complement strand
AATATATTATTAACAAGTCATAATGTTAATACATGAATCACAAATATCCATTGGCCTAGGGCACACTACTAACAATAACCTCCTCTAGGTTGTACGTTTATGGGCCCACACATATCAGTGTGCACCAGGTCCAAAATGGATTTAAATATGTTTCTTTTAGAAGGAAATGAGGCCTTGGCCATCTTTCCTTCAATACAAGACTTACAGGTAGGTAATAGACCATTGTCCAAGCCTTTAAGGATCCTATCCTTCACTAACCTGTCAAGTCTTTTCTGATTGACATGACCCATCCTTAAGTGCCACATATATTTTGAATTATTGCTAGAGTCATTGGATTTTCATGATTTAATTAATTTTGTAGTGTTTAGTGAGCCTGTTATAAGTTCTATAAAGAACAATCCATATTTAATTATCTCATTACAAATAAAATCCTTATTCTCACATAGTAAAACAACTTTTTCAAAATATAAGGAATAAGAAAATTTTATTAAACAAAAAATAGAAATTATGTTCCTTACAACCATTGGAATGTACTATATATCCTCTAAATATAACCTATGACCACTAGGAAAGTCGAAGATAACTACTCCTACTGCTTTTGCCGAAGCGTAAGATCTATCCGCTATCTTGACTTGAAACTAGCCTTTAAGCAGTCTTTTCCTTTGTTAGAACCCCTATATGGAATTACAAACATGGTCAGTGGCTCCTGGATCTAATATCCAAGAATTAGACGAATCTGCACATTTCTAGTTCCTAACAAACTTAGGAAACCCATACTTTGTTTGATTTTGAGGGTCTCAAGATAGATCGCATAGTTCCTCTTCTAGTGGCCCTTCTCACCATAGTGGAAACACTTTCCCTTGGTGTCTTATTTGGCCTTCTTTCTCATGGGTTAGGCCTTGACCCTTGTTTGGGCCTTCCTTTTCTTTGTACCCTTCTTATTTTGCTTTCCTTTACCCTTGGGGTTAGAAGAAGATGCCACATAAGCCTCTGGTCCATTAGCCCTGATATTTAATATCTCCTCCATATTTTAGAGGGTATTCATTAACTCGCTCAAGGTGTAATTCTTAGTGTTGAGTTCATAGTCTAACTTAAACTATTGAAAAGAAGGCTTAAACTATTGATGATCATGATCATCTGCATTTTCACATCCATTTTTGCTCTAAGCAACTTGACCTCAGTAACTGCATAGAATACCTTAAGCATGTAATCCCACACCAATTCACCAGGCTTTTGTTTGAGACTGTGAAAGGTTTGGATAGCTTTCACCCTTGCAGACCTAGTCCTTACACCAAACATCTCAATGTAGGTGATGGACATTGCACTAGCATTTTGCATGCCTGCAAGTTGCTTTTGCAACATTACGCTAACAGAAGCTAGAATATATCACTTGACAATCTTATCAGCATTTTGCCATCGTTCATATTCCTGGACTTGCTCAGGAGTTGATTTGTCGCCCGGAGGTGCAGGCTTATTGTTTGTTAATACCCATGAAATTCATTTATGTTAGAGAATGATGTCGAGGATAAATCTCCATTCATTAAATTTTTCTCCGTTTTCCAATTTGTTATAAGTCAAAAGCATTGTGAGTGGATTCATATTATGGTAATTATGTCTAAAAATATAAATTATTAAAGAATGAGCATACTAGTCAAAATTATTGGAACTTTGAATAAAATCATGATGCATGTATACATGATGATAGATTTAAAAAAACTTTAAAAAATAAATCTTTATACGATAGATATTTTTCTTATCTATAACAGACTAAGTGATGGTGGGCCATCTTATCCATTAAAAGAAAAACTGAGACCCTCCTACTCAAAAAGCTACCAAGCATCTTCATGCCTAACTCTTTGAGAAGTGCCATAATATGGTCCATGCATTTAGCAATAGAGCTACGGTGGGCAGGTTATTGATAAACCATGTTGAGTGTACAATCATTTGATTAATCCACTAAAGGTACTTACAAACCATGCCTCAGTAGGAGGTCACATTTGTTACTAATAAGTAGAGTTATCCTTTAGGAGACCTAAGCCATGCAAGATCTAGGATTCATGTCCTCCGGTGGGGAGTAACACTTCACCATATACAAATGGGCCATCTTATGGAGATCGTGGACTCTCACATGAGCATCCTCTCCCACTCAATCTTTTTCGGTCTTTAAGTTTTAATAATTACCATCTTGTCTAGATGTAATTTATTAACCATACTATATTGTTTCATTATATATCTCATACATAATGAATGCATGGCAAAGCCTAGGGGGTTTAGCAATTTTCCTAAATGGCATACAATCATATAATATCGCATATTATTTGCATCCATTTATCCATTCATCTCTTGAATTAAATAGCTACTTTTGGTTATCTATCGTAGAAAATTAAAAGAAAATTACCAAAAATTCTTCTTGGACTTGAATCTTCCGCTTGGAACTCTTCGCTCGCATGAACCGACCCGTTGGTAAAAACGTGTTAATGGATTTTTTTAAATCTGATTTGTAAAAAGTAAAACAAAAATTCTAGCACTAGAAAAAATCAAGAATTAACATAATTTAATCAAAATAAAAAATGCCATTAACACAAAATAAAAATCGAAAACATTTACCTACTTTTCTTCTATCCATGGCTACTCCATCTGTAAAATTACAGAATTTTATACAGTACAAAGAAAAATGAAAATAGAAAAATTAAGACAAGGAAGAAATATGGTGATGATAGGCCACCCTCCTTGTTACAAACCAATCGAAGAAAAATTACAAGGTAAATCGATTTTCTATGGATAACTAAAAGAGCAAACCAAAACATATACAACATATATTTTTATCACGTAAAAAAATGTAGCAAACATAATTTAATTTTATTTCCAACCCATGCAACATATAGGAATCGAATCATGCATAATAAAATTAGTTTTGATACCAGTTGTTGGATTGAAAACAAAAACATGCTTGGTTTAGTTGAATGGTAGATTTCAAAAACTTTTTCTGAAATCAAAATATAGCAGAAGTGTAACACCAAATCAACATGCTTTAATCCATACATGATACGGCATAAGGAAAATAAATAAAATAGGAACAAGATTGGAATTTTTACCGACTCCTTACTATAGCTTTGACTCCTCACTATTGTGTCCTCAACCAATCTGATCTACCACTTATTTTCTTTAGATAGCTTGGTTATAAAGATCCTTTGGTGAGAAAGGAGAAGAAAAATGTATAGCAAAATTTTTCTATATTCGGCTAGTTGAAAAAAAGAAAAAATGAGACACTCTCATTTGTTATATTCGGCTAACTTGAAAAAGCCAATGGAAAGAGCTTCTTCTGTTATCTCTGAAACAACGTTTCTATAAGAGATTTAAGAGCCAAATTGAATGCCCATCTTCATTTTACAACAAAGAGCTAAAAACCTTATGCACTTCTATACAACACTTGTATAGTTTTGGAGTGAGTGGAGAGCAAAAGACTTACGATACCTCCATCCAACATTTGGATGTTTTCTTTTTTGCAATAATAATAAGCATGACTGATTGTTTACATATTATCCAAGGTTTGCTTTTACATTATTAAAAAGAAAGCCATTTAATCATAAGCATGACCGAATGTATTGGATGAGAGTGGAGAGAGCAAAAGCCACATAAAACACCTTTTCATTCTTTGATGAAAATATGCTAAAATGGGCTACACATTGATGCTTTTAAAACAACCGTTAAACTATTTAATAATTGATGAACAAAAATGTTAACTTCATTCTTTAATCAAAAAAATGGCTACTATCCACTACCACACCATTCTTTAATTAACCATTAAACTATTTAATAATAATTAGAGCATTACCTCATTTTACAATTCAATTTTGTCTCTTCTTTTGTTTTATTTTATTTAGATTTTAATTCAATTAATTTAATTAATTAAATCAAAATCCAGCCCAATATTAAAAGTTTCTTTGGGCTTATAATTAAGAATTAATTAATGTAAGCCTAACATTTAATTATAGGCTTAATATCCAATTTGATTAACTCTTAATTAAATTGTTCTGGTCTTATTGGCTCGAATCTAATTCGTCCAATTCTCTCCAAAATGTCTCATTTTTTCAGTAACCTCCCTTTATTTTTCTTGGTTTCCTTGATAACCTTCCTAGAAGCCAAGTGGGGAATATAATTGGACTTGAATAATTTAAGCTCCAATAAGCCCAAAATTAATTTAATGTCATTAATTTCGACTTATTAACCAAACGTCATTCCACTAAAAAAATTATCTGAACTCTTGAATTACTTAAAATTATGAGAAAACATATGCCAATTTATTAATACGATGTCCAATCGCAAACTCTATTATGAACTATATTATAGCAATCTGCATAATAAAGGGTAAAATTAATTAAGTGAATGTTCCCTAATGTATGTTTCAATTAGTAATTCCAACATGCAGAGACTAGATTAATACCCTGTATAAATCTATTCCTTTCATATCAAGAATTATAATGAAACACATATGAGTTCACCACTCATCAAGATTGTGGTCCATAATAAACAAATGCTAAAATGTATGTTTTAAGATTAAAGTAACGACCTACTTTGTTCATTAAAAATACGTGATTCTAGATTCATTTAATAGTGCCATTATCAATAATTAACTACTATTATGATATGAAACTCATCATTCCCTTGAAGTAAACTCCTTTACTTACATAAAGATAAATCGCAAAACTACAGTCTAAACCATAATTAAGTGACCAACTTAATTATTCAACTGTGAATCAATTAATTTAGATTCTAATAATATATATGTTTCCCATATATCTCTATGTATATGTATATTACTTACAAAAGAATCTCAGTACCTTATGAATAGATATATAATGCTCAAAAAAATCAAACTCTTTTGTTTTATTAATAATAAATATTTTCATTACAAAAGTAACTGGAAGAAAATTACATTAGAAGTAAATACACTTGCTTTCTAGGGCACTATATTTACATTACTCCAACAACCAGACATCTAATGACAAAGATGATATGATGAGGAATAAGGCCAGGTTTGAATTTCGTTGAGGGGTATAAGGACTATGTGCTTTACATTTTTAAAGTATTGTATAGTTTGTAGTTGTTTTTTTTAAAAAGGGATTTCGAAGGAGTTAAAATATTGACCTTTTGAGTTTTTATTTATTGGTTTTCTAAGGTTCAGTTGATTAGTGTATGTCTGGTTTTTACTTACTTATTGAATAGTATATTTGATGTGAGAATGAGGCTTTGCTTGATGATTTGAGAGCTATATCGAGAAAATGTTGTTGCTTGGTTAGAGACCTATAGGAAGATTCGAGTTTTTTATGATTTGGGTTTCTCAAGTTTTATCTTAGTTTCTGTATATATCGTGGGCTTTATGAATTTGGGCAATATGTGTTCATACGGTTTATGTGAGGAGAAGATTGATTAAGTTTGATTATGATTCGTTGAAGGCATTTTTGGGGTTTCTGAATTTAATCAGTCATATGCAGATGACTTTAGTGTGAGTAATAATATGTTGGCTAGTGTTTTGACTGGTGGTAAATTGTCATCTTGGCTTTCTATTACTGCACTACGTGCTTATGATTCTTCTGCTACACCTATTGCTGATTGTTATGCTTCTTTATTCGCTAAGATTGATCGCATTAAAGGCGTTCTTCGTTTTGGCATTGTTTTGTCCTATGGGGGAGAATGTTTTTGACTTTGGATATTTTGATATTTGATTACACTTGGATGTTGTTTGATTAAGGGGAACTTTCCATATGGTTTGTGAATTTGATGCTATGGGTCCAATTATACTCTTTAGGGGGAGTTTCAACTATGTGACAAATAATGCCAAAAAGGGGGAGATTGTTAAGATATAGGTTATAACATCTTATTATTTAATTTTGGTCGTTATTTAATAATTGGACTTAGTTGTATTTATGTGAGACTCTTGCAAGATAAGTTGATAATGTTTAAAATCCTAATTAAGATGAGATTCAAATATATAACCTATTTTGGGATAATAACTATCTAAGGAAGCAAATTTTTTGAAAATTGAATTGATTATGACAGTTGTAATATAACTGGGTTTCATGTGTCTATTGGACTGAATATTGTCAATTTTGGAAAGGAGTTTTGTATGACTTGGTAGCTAGGATTTGGTAGCTAAGATTTCTAGGGTAAATGGGGATATGTTTTATGAGCTGATTGTGTGAAGATAAACATCCATCTATTGAAACTTTTATGAGAATCACGTCACCTGGGTTGAACTATTTTATTGTTGCGTTTTCTTTGGTTTCTTGTCGTTGATTAGGTGTTTGCAGCTAGAATTTTTCTCTTGGTTTTTACATGATTTGACTAGGTGATATGTGATTACCAGTTGTGTTTTAATGGATTGTGTGCTTTTTTAACGGTTAGGTATTCTTCAAATTTTCACCGATAATTGAGGGCTGTCTTACGTAACTTTAAAGCTGATTTCTTGTTTGGTTTTTGGGGCATCATTCTGTGTGGCTATTGATTGTCGATGGAGTGTTAATTGTGTGGCTATCTTTTGTGATTTGTGGTGTACGAAAACTCCAGATGTTTTTGTGATATTAGTAGCTGCTATTCTTGATCGTTTGGGTGATTTTTGTTAGGCTAATTGGGATGTGATCATGTGTGTTTCTGGTGGCTATCGATAATGATGATGGTGTCCATAAAATTCTAACAGGTGTCGTGGATTTTACAGCTCCATTGTTTACAATGTTTTAGTGAATAAACATTTATTTTATTGGTAATTTTTCAAATTGGGGAGCTGTGTTTTTTGTCTATTGTGAGGGAATTTTTGGGCTGTCAACGATAGTGGTTTTTATGTGAAAAACTTCCAGCAGTCTTGTGTTTTTACAGCTTTTTAGTTTGTAATGTTTTCGGTGGAAAAACGTTTGTTTCGTTGGTGACTTTTCAGCTACTGTGCTTGAGACGTTCCAGTAATAATATTGAAGCTTCACAATAGATTCTTTTGGTAGACAAGTTCTTATTCTTTTGTTGACGAAGCTACATTATTAGAGAAGTTGTTTTCTTTCTCAACTATATTTGTTTATGTTTTTTGTTATTTTAATCTCTTAAGTTATTTTATTTTCATCCTTTATTATCAAATACTATTAAGAAAATCCTCTGTTGAGGTTAGTACGAGGTGATCAACTATTGGGTGTGATTTACTTTCACGGATAGTGAGGATGAGGGATAGTGTTAAAGGTTGGGTGAGTCGACTCTGTAATGCCTTGAGTAAAACTATTGTTGTATCACAGGTGAAAGTAATTAAGCTGGGTGAGGGCCTCGCAGACTTAGGCAAGGTGTGCCAAACTGCATTACCATATCTCAGGTGTTGATTTGTTTATTTTATGTTTAATTTTTCTATTTTCGTTTATGCTAGAAACAACTATGGCTGAACTAGAATTTTTTGTGAAACTATATCCTTTGGAATTTTCAAGATCAATAACTTATTCTTCAGTTCTGCAACGCTCTAGGTTTATTTCTTCCTTAGCCATCAGCTTCCTTATGAAATGTTGCTTAATTTCAATATGTTTTGTTCTTCCATCGTGCACAGGATTTTTAGCTAGCATTACAATTGATTTGTTGTCATACGGAATGCTAGTAGTTTTGGTCTCCAGTTGCCCTAAGTCACCAAGAATTCTCTGCAGCTATACTGCCTAGCATACAACTGTTATTACTGCTACGTATTCGGTTTCTATAGAGGATAACTGCAGTTGCTTCTTTTTTTTGAACTTCAGGACACTGTTTCTGAACTTAGGATAAAACAATGGTTAGATGTGCTTCGCCTATCCTCTATACATCCGATCCAATCATTATCATTGAAGCCTTTCAAACTTAAATCCTTTGTCCTATAAAATCAAATACCACCATTTTTAGTTCCAGCCAAATATCACAGTACTCGTTTTGTTGCTCTAAAATGATGTGTTTGTTGGTTTGTGCATAAACCGAGACAAAACATCAACAACAAAAGCCACATCTAGACATGGGTGACATAAATTAGTCTCCCAATCAAACTTTGATATATACTTACATCTATCAACCTCGTGTCATCATCTAATATGAGTTTTTATTGATTTTCATTGGTGTTGCGGTAACCTTGCAACCATCCATGTGTAATGTCTTCAAAGTATCTTCCACATACTTCCTTTATGCTATAAATATTCCATCATTTGTTTGAATCACCTCAAGTCCCAGAAAATATCTTAGCTCTCCCAAGTCGATCATACTAAACATTTTTCATAGATTCTTCACACTCAAGTAAAATTTATGGAGATGAACTAATGTAGATCGTATCATTAAATCAGTCGTACCTTGTTGTTTCACATAAAGGGTCGATTTATGTAAGCTCCTCTCTAAGCCATTTTTTAAAAAGAAGTTGTCGATCTTCTTATACCAAGTATGTGGTGCTTGCTTAAGCCTATAAAGAGCCTTTTACAACTGAAAAACCTTCTCACCTTTAGTTGTGCTTTCAAATTCTAGTGGTTGAGTTACATAAACCTCTTCTTTCAATTCTCCAATTAAAAAATCATATTTAAAATTGAAATGATGCATCTTCCATTGCTTTTATGCTGTAATTACTAAAATTATTCGTATTATTTCAAAATGAGCCATTGGTGCGAAAGTTTCTTCGTAGTCAACTCCCTATTGTTGAGCATATCCTCTAACCACTAGCCTAGCTTTGTAGTTTTGAATGCTTCCATTTGTATGATATTTGGTTGTGAAGATCCCCTTTAATCTAATTGCATATTTATCTCTGGGTAAATCAGTAAGCTCCTAAGTTTTGTTATGCTGGATAACAATTGTCTTTTCTTCCATTACTCTTTTCCAAACTTCACCCATTAATAAGATCGCCAGTTTCTCTCCTTCAATTTCAAATTGGTGTCAAGGAATTCTATCATGCTCACTTCTACATAGCTGAGCCAACTCCATTCGATTAGAGTCATTGTTACTAGTAGTTGGTGAACACTGCAGGGAGTTTGTGGGAGTACTTGTTGGAGTTTCTTCATTCAATGTTATAGGAGAATCTTCATTCTCAACCTTCATTTGTGAATTTTGATTGTTATTTTTTACACCTTAATTTTAGCAAGCCTATTTATCACACACTACATCATTATTTTTCACTTATAGGCTCATAAAGTCAATATTCTTTTGACTGATTACAGTGGTCAATAAATACATGCTTTTAAGACTTTTCACCTAGTTTGTGCCTTGCACCTATTAATAGGACGTAACAGATACATTCGAACACTCGTAAATGGCTCATGGAAGGTTTGTATCCATGCCATGCTTCATATCTTGACGACTTTAGTTGGCGAGATGATGAGGATGTGAACTACTATAGCAACCCCTTTAACTCGAAAAGAATATGGAATTCCCTTTTGTTTTAGCATGGATCTAGCCATCTCGATAACGTTAAGGTTCTTATGCTCGACTACTCCATTTTTCTTAAGGGTATATAAAGCCATGAATTGTCTCTTAATTCACTGTTCATCACAAAAATCATCAAATTCCTTAGAAAGAAACTCACCACCACGATCTGTATAAATTACCTTGATATTTCTTTCAATTGGATTCTCTACAAGTGCTTTGAATTTCTTGAAGTGCTCAAATGTTTCTGACTTGTGCTTCAGAAAATACACCCAGCTCATTCTACTGTAATCGTCTATAAATAATAGGAAGTATTGGCTTCCAGCCAATGACTCTATTCTAATGGGACCGCACAAGTCAGCATGAACAAAATCAAGAATAGATTCGACCCTATTCAATTTTCTTGCTGGAAATGCCAACTTTGCTTGCTCCCCTACCATGTATCCTTTGCAAAGCTTTTCTAATCATATGATAGTGGGCAAATCACTTGCCATTTTTTTATTTTTTAGCAAATTGTTAGGTGTGCATTAGTTTATGTTTTTCTATGTAATTGACATTCGTTTTCTTGCATACTTGTTGATTATTATTGTAGTTTAGGATTCATTTTGTATATTTTTGTTTAGTTTGATTTCCATTGTTGTTCTTTTATGTTTGATGTTAATTTAAGGTAAGAATTGACTATTTTTGTGTAGGAAGGAAGATGTAGCAACTTGGAGATTGATAGAAATCAAGAGGAAAAGAAAAGAGGAAGTGTTCTATGGCCAAATGAAGCCTGCATAATCCTTCATATTGTAATTCCCACGGTCTATCAATCTCCAAGTTGCTACATCGTCCTTCCTACACAAAAATAGTCCCTTAGGAATTACAATATGAAGGATTATGCGGGCTTCATTTGTGGGAATTACAATCCAAAGGATTATGTGGGGCTTCATTAAATTTAGGTTTTTTTAGACTATAAAGGCATCATTAAGCCTCCATCTTGGAAGAGGACGAAACCCTTCTATAGAAAGACCATCTTTGGAGTGAAGAAAATGTGTTTGGAGCCTTGGGGAAGGATTCAAATCAAGGATCATCATCAAGATTGGGCAAAATAGCACATCAACACCAAAATTTCCAGATTTTGGCAAAGAAGGGAAGGAGTTTTGTTATTCAATTTTCTGTCAATTTTATTTCTTCTATTCTTTATAAAATGTTTTATTTGAATGTTGTTGATATTATGGAGACCATGTTAGGCTGATTTAGTTTTAGGGATTGCTTTTGAACTATTTTGTCAAAACTCCTTTTTTGTTGAATTGAATAAAGTTGTCTTTGATAATTGTTGATTTAAATTTTTATCTTGCAACAAATTGAGAGAGTGAGTAAGATAAATTTGTGTAGGATTGTACAACAAGAGTTGGAGACTTATAAACTTACAATTGTCACATTAGTTGAATAGTTAGAAAAGAGATCTCAGCTAGTCAATTGATCACCCATAAGATAGCTTAATAACTAGTTAAATAGGTTGAATCATTGGGTAGGTTGAGAGATCATCCAATTGATTCCCTTAAATTCAATTAGGGATAATTAATTACACCTTGAGAGAGGGTAGTTATTACATTCAGAAATCTAGGGTAAGACACAATTCAATCAATAAAATAAGAGGGAGACAAAATAGGAAAAAAAGTAATCTCTTGTCTTTGGATTCTTGAATTCCAATTTTTCTGCGCGTTGTTATTATCTATTGTGTTTGAGTTAGTCTTTTAATTTTTATTTAAAATTACCAAATTATTTTTATTAAACAATTTTATTTTTTAAACAAAGTTTTATCTAAATTAAGTGGTGTCTGGATATCGATCCTGGATATCAATCCCTGTGAGATCGATATCCGCTCTTTTAAGCTACAAGTCATGACCCGTTCACTTGCAATTTTGAGTGTAAACAAGTAGATAGGTTTTACCGTCAAACAATTCACGACATGCATTTCGGTTCAATGATATACATATACACATTACAAAACTCTCTGATACTTAACATTGTCATTTAACAGTAGTAAAACATTTTTATATAGCGTTGTCTTTTAACAGTAGTAAAACATTTTTATATTTACAGGGTAATCTAAAAGAAAACATATAATTTCTTTTAACCATTACATAGACAATCATCTTTAACTAAAAACATCTTCCATAAGTATTTTTTCTTCTATCTGTTGGCTTTGGTCCCTGCAAATGTCCCTTGTACCTCACTCCTATGACTTGGACCTACACAAATTAAAACCTGTATTAAGCTTAAAAGCTTAGTGGGGAAACACTTAGTTTTGATGACCACTCACAGCAGTCATCCACTAAGAATATACATTCATGAACATCACGCAAATATAAATAATGATGGCATAATTAATAAAATAAATAAGCAAACATGCTTCAAAATATTTTTTCATATACCATAAATTCACCTTCAAAACTCAAACATTGATATTTTTTTCATATACCATAAATTCACCTTCAAAACTCAAACACTCAATGATACAAATTATCAATACAAATGCAAATTTTTATTCATATATTGATTATTTATGTTGTCATATT
>JAOTJB010001250.1:0-11953 GCA_027123815.1 Erythroxylum minutifolium | reverse complement strand
TGCATTACATCTATCCTAGCAGCTAAAATGTCATTTTACTTCCTTTTGCATTTAGGTTTGTTGGGATGAAACAAGCAGTATACCTCGTCTAAAGAGGGTTTCACCTTAGGAAATAGAACCTACGATTGCTCCTTTTCCACTAAATACCCTTCTAATGCCCATGCCAAAGAGACCCGGAGCAAGCATGGTGCCTTCATCCTCCGACTCCTCTGTTCGACCTACAGAAGGTAATGGTCATGCAGATTTTTCATAGGCTTTTTCCTGCAAGTTTCATGTGCATCAAGTAGGCTAAGTTTTCTTAACTTGAGCTTTAGGTTCATCTATGAATTAACTTCGACAGATCTGTTGTCAGGCTTTAAAGCAAGCTCCAATTCGTCCAATGGATTTTGTGCACCACTTATAGATCAAACAATAGCAAATGCTAATCCAATAACAACACATGTACTACGTCAATATGAGAAGTTTAACTTGCTTGCCAACCAATCGTCGTTAATGCCTACAAGCTTATCACTTAAGTTGGCAGAGTCTAATGAAAATTTACCAACAAACTGTGGGGATGTAAATGGCCAACTGCAGAGTAATACTGAATGCAATGTACTAAGTGAATTCCCATCACTTTGTGGCATTAAAGTTGATATATTGAATGGAAATGAGTTGATAACTCACTCATCATCATCTCATTTTGTTAATCCTGATCATTCAAGAGATCCAACGAAGAAGCCATTACTAGTGCAAGGGCATGAGAATGGAAAATCTATTGATTATAGATACCAACTCTTTGGCATTTCTCTCATCAGCAATCTAATAACACCAGAGCCCACTGGGCCTATTAGAAACATGTGGAACAAGCCAATAGTTCATACCCACACCTCAAGTCACCAAAAATTCCCAATTGAACCTGATCACAAGTCAGAACAATTCACGGGCTCCCAAATGGTTGACAATGTTAAAGATGAGAAACATTTTTGTTTCTGCTAATCAACGCACAAGAGATGCTCGACGAAAAGCACTCAATCTTTCTACTAGGAGTTATACTAAGGTACTTTTTTTGTTAGATGCTAAGAGGTTACAACTAGGACCCATGAATTGTAAAAACTTGTTTGCTTTTGTTGGTATCAACAAGTTCACAAGCAGGGAATAGGACTTGGTAGGTTAGTTGATCTTACAAAGTTCAACAACTATGATGAGTTGACTAAGGAATTGGATAGATTGTTTGATTTTGATGGTGAATTAATGGCGTCCAAAAAGAATCGGCAAATTTTGTACACTAATAATGAGGGTGATATGATGCTTATCGGAGATGATCATTGGGTGTAAGAATTATTGTACTCTTTCATTTATTTTCCAATTAGTTCTATTTCAGCTTTTATTGACATGTAAATTAACTACTTTGCATGAATATTGGCTTCGTTTTACCTACATTAAAGAGAATTTGTTGGCATGTTTAGTAAGATTTTCATCTATACTAAAGGGGGGTCCTGAAGATGAATCCACGAGCCTCAAATTTAAAATGCAATGACAACTTGCCAGACTTAGATGATATAGACGTAACTTAAGTGAAATATCAGCCACTGCCTACTGGATATACTCTAGAAGAAAGAAATGTGAGTTTATAAGTTGGTTTATTTGCTAAGTATGCTAATTCATCTTGCGCATTCTAATCATAAAGCTTTCCTAATGGAATGACTTTTGTTTAACTTTCCTATGAATGATGGCTTATGTTTATGTCTTTTCATGCCAGGAAGTTAAAAGTATGCAGCCAGAGGTTATTTGATATGCTACGAGTATAATAACAAATCAAGACGGTTGAGTTTACTGCTGTCTCATAAATGGATGGCACAAATTAATAGATGAAATTTTGGAGAATCTTATTTAGTTTTGTAATGGTTATATGCATTTAAATAATGTATGTATTAATTATCCATAATCTTTCTTCTTCAACTCTCTCTGATTTTCTTCTCTTCTTCCTGTTTTTTGCATCTCGATTGGTCTCCAAGCATGATGAATGAGTAAAGATTAATAACCCTTCATCCCTCTTTCACAACATTATATCATTTAGATTCTTAAAAATTTCAATGCAGAAAAAGAAACCAAATTACACAAAAGTAACAATAACTTAACTAGCTTGTACCAAAACTAGCAAGATTGTATTTGATTATTTGTCATGTTATATTAATAATTTTTAATCAAAATTTAAAAGCAACTAAAAATGACAAAATGTTAAAATTTAAAATTAAAAAAAACTTATATCATAGAAGAATTCATTGTTTATACTCTATCTTGTTCAATTCAACCCTTTAACGATTGAGAATTCACGTGACAGAGACAATCATATTCAAGAAATTTATCTATTTTTGAATCTATAATTTTAGATTAACTTTTTATCAAATAAAATTTGTAATGTATGATTGTTTTGTGTTATTTTCTCTCTTTTTCTAATCTTGAATCTTTTTATAACATTTCATGCACTTTCTTAAGTTTTTTTCCGGTCCTGATTTTTTTTTGTTCTTGGATAACCTTAACAGAAGTACAGGATATCTAAATTTATACCAGAAAAAGCAAACAGTAAGTCGAAACTTAGTACCCGTTCACTATTTTTCTAATGATCTTTGATACTTCAATTTCTATAATATGATCTAACTTTATCATACAAATTTCTACAGGAATCAGGTTTGAAAGGAGAAGTATTTCAGAATTATTACGAAACTTTAGTGCAACATCTTAAGTTCTTGCAATCCTGTGGACTTGTAATGATCTTCTACACGTTTGATTATAATCCAAAGTTAAAGACTCTCGATCGAAAATTCTTACAGAGCTGCTCAACTTAATGAAGCTTTCCAAATGCAAATGGAAGTATACAGACGACTCAGTGATCAATTTGAGGTACATGTAACATCATAATTATGGAAAATGTGGGTATAATTGGGAGTAATGTAAGAAGTTACAACAAAGGTGAGAAAAACTGATCAATCACATGCAAAGCTCGCAGCAGTAAGATGTCTTCGTTCTAATTCAAAGCGTTATCTTCTTTACGAGCAGTTTGTACACTAGTGACACGGTTGGCCCACTTTGTATTTGCTTCACCAAATTATTCCAAGTCCTCTTTATCCCGACATATAGACTTTATAGCTGACATTAATTTCTACTCGATGAAAAAACAGTCGCTTTACTGCCACACACATTATGACCAATAAAACTCAAATTTGGATCTTTTTATACTCTAGTAGTCTAGTTTCATTAAGTTAGTCTAGTTTCTGTCTCATTTGTGACATAAGGTTAAAAAGTATACTGAAGCTTTTCAAAAACATGAAGACAAAGCAATGCCTTAGACTGTTTTAATTATTTAACACTATTTGTTTTTGTACAATTATTAAAAAGTATAATGAAGCTTTTCAAAAACGTGAAGACAAAGCAATGCCTTGGACTGTTTTAATTATTTAAGACTATTTGCTTTTATACAATTATAGAATTATAATTACAATTGACAAAGAGAATCTAAAGTAAGGACGAGTAAATTAATTTACTAGCAAAAATAAAACCAAAAATTGCAAGTATTAAGACAACAAAAAATACCAAATTAAAACAGAAGTTAACAAAAATTCAAATTTTAAATTAAATGAAACGACTCTTAAATATTAAAATAGAATTTTTATAAGAAGGAAATTTAGTTGAATAATGTTTGATAATGAGAATAAATGGACTCAAAATTCTTAGAACGAAAAAAATTACGTAGTAATCAAATCTTGAAAACCAGTAAGAGTCAAACAAGCGAATTGGCTTCAATCCAAAGCATCACCAATAACATACAACAATGTTATGGTCATGTATTAATTTAGTCATGATAATCAAAAATGGGTAAGTTTATTTAATAAGGAATATATATATTTATATAAGATTTGCTGGGGAGAGTAGTTTGGGGCGTCACAAAGTGTTCACAATTTTGTCGTCTATTATAAACTTAACTATGGAAAAAATCATTAACGTACCTTTTCCACTTAATCTAAAAATGATTCGATCAAACTCTAATGTTAATTTGAATTATTTAGATTGACCAATTCTTTCAACTGGATCAGAGTTAAAATTAACAAATCATATTGTCATTTGCAAATTTATTTTAGAACACATTATATGGTTAAATTGGTATTGCAAATCATTATCTACAATGAGAATGATTGTTATAGACTTGGCACACTAAGTTTGGAAAAAATTCCACCCTATAAGCCTTCATTTTCACTTAAGTCACTCATATTCCACCCTATAAACCTTCATTTTCACTTTCTTACTTTTCCTGAAAAATGGCAAAATTACATAAGAAATTATGTGCTTACAAAGTCAAGCTAAGTCCATTTTTCCAGCTCGTGGTAGGGTGGGCTCACGCTGCCCTCGTAAAACTCCAAACTTACAGCTGCCACCTTTGTTCCTATCCTCCCTGGCAGGACAAATAGTTTAAATAGTAGGTGGTAAGGCAAGTTCAAAAGGCCAAATAACCCATCGCTCTCTATGAACAAGCCATGTCTAAAAAGGAAATGGATTGCGACATCTGAATTGTTAGCTCTATTAAAAGGGTTACTAACCACTATTTTTGCTAACGCTTCACACACTGGGTATTGGTATGATTGTCTTAAATGATAAAAAAGAGGTACGCCACCTGCATTTTCACGAATCTTTGTGCCAAAGATGAAGCTTTGATAGCTAGCATTAGTATTTACCAAAAACAAGCTCTTTCTTCTATTTATATACCAACAAATATAGTATTAACTCTATATTTTTTCTTCTTTGGTTTCCTTCTCACTACGTTGCAGTCCCTTCTTCTCTGTTTGAGTAAATAAGAGCTCTCCTTTTTTTATCAACCATTGTAAGTTCTCAGTAACTATTATCATATGTTTTTATTGTTTAGTTAAAGTTTGTTATCTATTAATTATATGCACTGAATAGAGTTACAAAAAAAACTGCATATATATCATATTATGTTAGTTATAAATTTATGTTCAAAAGTTCTCTCAACAGTGTGACTTAACATATCATATTCGTGATATTGAACGCTTTACTTCCATTAACTTATCATATAATAGAGCTATTTTTATGTTCTTCATCATCTAATGCACGAAATCATAACTTACGACATTTTAACGGAGTAAAAACAATAAATTACGTATATCACAATTTGTCCTTGTAAATTTTTTCCTTTCGCAATTTATCCTCATAAATCTTTTTGCTTAAATTAAACGCATACATCTGACTTTTTTTATTAATAATCAGTTAATAGAGTTACAAAACATAAACTTCATTCATTTGTGCAAATCTTCAATGTTCTCTCACGGGTATGACTTAACATATCACACCAACAATTACTTCCATTAACTTTTAAATAGATAATATGTTTTTGAAACATTATGTTGACAATTACTTCTATTAAGTTTTTAACAAATAACATGCTGTCTAAAATAGACAATAGAGCTATTTGAATCTTTTCCATCATCTGTTGCCTGAAATCGTAATTTAGGACTTTTTAACAAAGTGAGAACAATAAATTACGCCTGTTGCATTTTATCCTGATCAATCTTTTTCCCTGCCCTAGATTAAACTTATCACATCTTTGTCTTAGTGAACAAGAGTTGACTTTTGTTTATCCATCACTTGTAAGTTCTTCATTTCCTTTATAACATTGTTTTTGAGAAAAATATATAATACAACTATTTGTTATCTAAATTAACCTTTACTTACATGAGCTTCTAAATATAGTTGACAATAGAAGTAGGTTTAGAGTAAAAAATAAATGTGTAACATTATAGCCTGCCAATCTTTCACTTGAATCATTATTATTATTATGTTAGCTCCAAAATATAACGAAGATGTTTTCTTTCTTTTTCATCAACTCTTTTGTGATATTATAAACTCTTATGCGGAAATTATTTCCTAAAATTAATGGTAGACCTGATTCTTGTTGATAAATTTAAGGTACTGAAAATGTAAATTTTTTTATAATAAGATTAGTATATTAACTGACATACCAGATTAATTTAAAACTTCCATCTGCTATATGTATTTGTAATGGTTTTTAAAGCTTTTTCCAATTAATTAATAATTGTTTAGATGCAATACAAATGATAGCTCCAGTGTTTATATATGCATTTATTCTTTTATTTTCAATTATCGCTTGAATAAAATTTTACCATCCATATCATTCAAAGCATTTATCCTCATAACAAACATTTATAACCTTTCTTTTTACAGATGAATTCAAGATATTTTGAAAGAAAAAGATATTTGAAATAATCAATCAAAGAGACATATGAACGCAAACAAGTACTAGATGATATACTAGCAAGATATCATGCACAAAGCAAACATGCACATAATAGTCTAAATGCACGCCGATATGTGCAGATGTATGAAACCAGTCGAACTATTGTACTCAATAATGAATTAAAAGACATAGTCATCAAAACAAGAAAATATTATCAAAAGTTGATAAAACGTCTTACAGATTAGATATGATAATCACCTAGAATTAGTACTCTCTTTTGTACTATTTCCTATTTGAAATAATAAAATACTTTCTTTATTAGTCTCGTAAAAGAAAGATTAGACTTCGCACAAGATATTTATCATTTTTACTTTACTTAATTATCAACCTTAAATCAACATAGGATTACTACATCACACTTTATTCCAATGATATTATTATAATGACCTTTTTAAATATTTGCCTTCTATCGTTCGTTAAATGTTAAATATTAGCGTTAATATTATTAATAGGAATAATCCTTTGTTTATCAACCATTGTAAGTTCTCACTTACTATTATCATACTAAATATGTCACTTATATTTAATTAATATATATATAGAGACGATTTTGTTAAATATAAGATATTAGCATTTATGTTATTAGTATGGATATCTTAACATATAAAAAATATCTTATTAATATATATATAAGTTTATTCGATTTTGTTTCAAAAAATTATTTCAACTTACAAAAGTTGCAGATACTATGGAAGATACTTCTTATTTTGAGCGAAAAAGACTACTGAAAAAGTTAATTCAAGCCACCTATGCACGAGAAGCCTGGCTAGATGAACTTAAGATCAAATATCATGCACGGAACAAGAAAGCACACGAAACTCAAGATACTAATCCACATAGTTATAATATCATGCAAGACACAGCTTGACTCATTGAACTAGTCGACGAATATAAAGCAGTATTAAAGCAAACAAGAGTTTTTTATTTTGAACAAATGTCTTTATGAATTTCATAAATTGTACGTTTCATAATCTGTATTTCCTAAATTGTATGTTTTCATTAATCTAAGATGTATTTTGAAACTAAACGAATGCTTAAACAATTAATTGGAAATACTAAACATCTTTATGTAGAATATACCCAACAGATTAATCAATTGACAAAATTGTTAGCAGAAGTTCAATTAATAACCAATAATATACATTATATAAGGGAATTGCATCAATCTATAACTTTAATTAAAGAAATACGACAATCTTTAAAGAAAGATCTTCAAAATTATAAAGAAATTATAACATTTTTGATTGATTAAAGCATGCATCCATTTTTATTATTCTTTGTATTTTTCTGCTCTCTTTTATTTATGCAGATTATATTGAAATTTATTCTTTTGTACTAGATCTCATCCTATTTAATTTAGTATTCCAAGCTATTTACCATTATGGATTTAGTTATAATTTTTATATATTCAGTGTTTAATCTTTCGAGATGAATTTTTCGAATGGTTTACACAATAGTACCAAATATATGGCACTGATTATGAATCATATAAATACTAATTGTTCTATTTGTTTAGAACTAGAACAATATATTAGAGACACTCAAGAATCTGTAGAATCATATAGACAGCAAAATGTAGAAACGGCTAATAGACTTATTCAATTTATTGAACATAATCCCTCTTTAAGTATAGATTTTGCTGAATTAAAAAATTTACAAATCGAATTAAATATAATTAGACAAACTTATCAGCTTTATTCTAATGAATTAGTATATCTTACAAGAATATTACATTTACATCGTATTAATTCTCATAACTCGCTATGACAGAAAAAGACTCTGAAATCTTAAATATAGAAAATTTATATTTTAAAGAATCCCTGTTTATTAATTATTATTAAACATTTTTATCTTCATTAAACTCTTTTCTGCATTCAGAAATGGATAAATATGCCAAAAGGCATAAAAAGTATGCTGAAATGCCAGAAAATGAAAAAAACGAACTCCTGCGACAACTTAGAGAAGCTCATGCTGCAAAAAAAAGAAACGCTACTTTGGTTTCTTATTTGCAAACAGTTACTCATCAACCTTTCCATCCTACCATTGAAAGCCTACCTTCTAACGATAATCTTTCCATCAATCTACTAATCAACTAGCAAAAAATCAATTTATCGATTTAGACGTTAATCATGTCGATGCAGCTCATTCCCTTCTTTAACTAAAAAAAACTCTTCAAGCAAAGTCAATAGTGCAAGTATCTAATATCACATGTCATATTTTAGATTGTCCAGTTGTATCTTCCTCTTCAATCCAACCTGGCACAATGATGTATACATATTTTTACCTGTGTTCTTTCCTTTTATTTTTTCACTGCACAAAATCATCAATCTTTCTTTGAATCTTTGAAGGGATAAATGGTCATCATTCTTCGTCAAAGTTAACATCCTTGTAGAATTTATCTGTTGAGACTTTGCAATTTCGTGTTGTTCCAAACTGTGAACATTGTGATGCAAAAAGATTTTATCTAGAGCCCTCGTCATTTTGCTGCTCATAAGGAGAAATTTCCATTGTCGCTCCTTAAATGCCGTATGATCTAAAGCGATTATTTGTCAGTAATGACGAAGAATCAGAACATTTCAGGAAGAACGTTCGTACATACAGTAATAATGTGGCTTTTACTTCATATGGAGCTAGATATGATCGAGAACTAACAAAAAATAAGTAAGGTGTTTTCACATTTCATGTTCAAGGGCAAGTTTAACATTTCCTTGACATTTTAACTTCAACAACTGACAAGGTATCTAGTATCCATCTCTATTTTTTGGATATTGATGAGGAACTAAAAAAAAGGGTTAATAGTTGTGATAAAGTTCGTGAAGATACATTAAAACTGATTATGATAATTTTACAACATAATCCTTATGCCAAATTCTTCAGAAGCCTTAGGAATATTCCTACGCTTGAGAATTATACAATTGTTTTGAGATGTTATCCTGACCTTGATCAGTGTGTTTATAATCTTCCTACTGCATCACAAGTAGCTAGTATATGGACTGAAATCAATGATGAAAAGATTGATAAATGTCCTCACATCCAAGTCTATACTCACTCAGGGACAAGCTACAGAATCCAGTCTTATTATGCATGTTATGACCCACTTGAATATCCTATTTTATTTCCTCGTGGTGAATCTGGATGGTATCGTGGAATTAAGCGGTTAATTTCGAAAAAAGACAAAAGTAATGTTTCAAATGAAGGATGTAATGTTAATTTCAACTCCTTTACTGATCCTTCTGAATTGTTCACTATAGAAAACAAAGGCAAGTTTGTCTTTTCCTTTTTCATTTTTATAGCCTTCTCTTATGTTATCATTTTACTTATTTAATTTATTTGTTAAATTACTAGTTGCTGATCAGGAATACTGTGAAGATGGTAATGTTTCTGTCAGAGAATATTATTGTTATAGGCTCCAAATAAGAGAACGTGATGAATCTATGTTGCTTCATAACTTAAGGCTACTCCAACAATTTGTTGTGGGAACTTATATAAAGATTGAAACATCTAGACTTATCTTCCATAGAAAAAGACAAAATGAGATAAGGACAGAAATATTGTAAGGTGTTTTCGACAGTATTACTGTTAGTCAAACAGAAGACTGTAGAATTGGTCGTCAAGTCATCCTTCCAGCTTCATTTGTCCATAGTCCAAGGGATATGAAACGACGTTATCTTGATGCAATGGCTCTAATAAAGAAGTATGGCAAGCCAGATATTTTTCTCACTATAACTTGCAATCCTATGTGGAGAGAGATTTAAGAAAATCTTAAGTTTCATGAAAAGCCATAAGATAGACCAGATTTATTGGCTAGAGTTTTTAGAGCTAAATTTGAAATTCTTAAAAATGAGTTGATGAAAAAACAAATCTTCGAAGACATTGCCGCTTGCGTTTATGTTATTGAGTTTCAAAAGCGTGGATTCCCTCATGCTCATTTATTATTGATACTTAAGCAGTATTCTAAATTGCTGAATCCAGATTCTTATGACCAGATCATATCTGATGAAATACTAGATCCCGAAGAAAATTCGCGCTTGTATTCTCTTGTCATTAAGCATATGATTCATGGTCCTTGCAGTCTTCTAAATAAAAATTGTCCTTACATGAGAAATGGTGTGTACAAAAACCATTATCCGAAAAATTTTGCACCCTTCACTGTTCATAGTGAAGACAGTTATCTATGTTATAGACGAAGAGATGATGGTCGAAAAGAGAAGGTTTGTAGACATGAGATTGATAATAGATGGGTGGTTCCTTACAATCTGTACCTCTTGATGCTTATTGATTGCCACATCAATGTTGAGATTTGTTCCACTGTTAAGCTTGTTAAATACTTATATAAGTATGTATTTAAAGGCCATGATCTTGCCAATTTTCACATTGTTGATTAAGAGAACACAAGTGGTATTAATGAAATTAGAAATTTTCAAGAAGGTCATTGGGTTTCACCTCCTGAAGCCTTCTGGCGTATATTTGAATTTCGTTTAGTAGAAATTAACCCATCAGTGTATATATTGCAGGTTCATCTTCCAGATCAACAATTTATTTCCTTTGACAAAAATGTTGATCTCCTATATTTAATGAGAAAAATTGACTTTTCCAAAACAATGCTGACTGAATTTTTCAAGAGAATTTCACAAATAAAAAGGCAAGAGAGATGAAATGTTTGTATAAAAATTTTCCTGAACATTTTGTTTGGAATCGAAAGACAAAAACATAGTCAGAAAGAAGTCAAAAGAAAGTGATTGGTAGATTAGTTACTGTTGACCCTAAAGAAGGAGAAAGGTGCTACTTAAGGTTATTACTGACACACGTGAAAGGCCAACATCATTCGACCCCTTGTTAACTGTTGACGGTGAAAAAACAAGTTGTTTTAGGGAGGCTGCACTCAAATTAGGACTGCTAGCATCTGATTTTTATATACAACAAACTCTTGAGGAAGCTGTTCTATTTCAAATGCCAACTCCCCTTAGACTTTTATTTGCTACACTTCTGTTCTATTGTTCACCAGCAAATCCTAAGCAGCTTTGGGAAACATTCAAAGATGACCTTTGTTCCGACTACCAACATGCTTCCTCCTATACTACATATGAATCTGAAGACGTTACAAGGATGGCTCTTCAAGATATTAATAAATCGCTAGAACAAATGGGGAAAAGCTTAAGCGATTATCATGTTACTGACTATCAATTCGAAACTGACTATCATCAACATCTTAGCAAAGAAATACAAAGTGAAAAGAATATACAGATTGATCCAGAAGACTTACTATTACATTCGATGTTGAATAAGGAACAGAAATATATTTTCGATCTGATTGTGCAATCAATTTCTACTACAAGTGGTGGCAGTTTTTTTATTGATGGTCCTGGGGGTACTGGAAAGACTTTTTTGTATCGAGCTCTTCTTGCAATTTTACGATCACAAAGTCATGTTGCAATTGCTGTTGCTACATCAGGTGTTGCCGCATCAGTTCTTCCTGGTGGTAGAACAGCCCACTCGAGATTTAAAATTCCAATTGATTTGTCGAGAAAAAAAGCTTGTCACTTAAGTAAGCAAAGCAGTATAGCAAAACTGATATTTGAATCTAGTCTTATCTTATGGGACGAGGCTTCCATGGCAAAACGAGAAGCCATTGAAACATTTGATGAC
>JAOTJB010001183.1:0-11957 GCA_027123815.1 Erythroxylum minutifolium | reverse complement strand
CAATCCAATTGAAATCTAATACCTTAACCGATTTTTGTCATTTGATTAAATCTAGTCGTTTTAATTCATACCTTGCAATTTTCATATTTCCTTGATTTGCTTACTTTATTGTATTTATTTTTCCTTTAGGTACGATATCCAGTTCTTACCATTTTATATTACTTGTCGATGTGGTGCGCTTGCCTCTAGTTGGTCTAGATAGAATTTAATTTATATTGGTTGGTTTAGACCGTAACAACATCCTTGTCCTTAATGACCGTGTGAGCCACAAGAGCCTCTCTAAGAACCACGTTCTGTGTTGCCATAACCTGAGTAAGTTTTATCAAATTCATCTTTTTAAGCCTGGTTAACAAAAGGCTAAATTGATAAGTTCAAAAAATTATTCAATTGCTTAAAATGGCTCTCAAAAGCAAGTAACAAGGATTGTGTATCAATCTACGTAAGATCTTATTGATCTACCAACTTGACTACTACTACATTATAGTCAACATCAAGGTCGTTTAGTGTGTGAAGAATAAGGTCTTCAATTACTATAGGAGCTTCTGTCAACGTTAGTTGATCAGAGATGGTCTTCATTTTGGTAAGATACACTTCCATCTAGAGAGAATTTTTATGGGTTTGATAGAGCTCTAACTTAAGCATCATCACCCGCAACTTCATCAAGGTGTAAGTAAGCTCTTGGGCACTAACCCATAATTCTTGAGCAGTTTTGCAGTGTAGGAGTTGGGCTTTTACCTTTAAGGTCATGGTGTTCCTCAACCATCTAACTAAAAGGCGATCGACAGAATACCACTCATCAAAAGCTGGGTTTCAAATCATCCCTTTGTCTTCATAAATAAGACGTGGAGGAGCGACTTGGATGCCATCAATGTGAGATTAAAGAAGATTCCCTTCAATCAATGGTAGAACTACTGATTCCCACACCAAATAATTGCCTCTATCCAACTTGATGGAGGCAATCTGGTTTGAGGAATTAAAGACTGAGCATGTCCTAGACAGAGTTTCGACGAGAGGTGCTGAAGCAGAAGTTATCGAGGACTTATAAGACAAGGTTGTATCCATTACTCTTGCTATGATACCAAGATAAAGAAACTAAGTGCTCACGATATATGAATGACGTGCTCAGATACTTCACTAAGCCTTAAAGAAATGTTTTTATAATAATGCCTACAATAAAAGTTTGTTATAGGAGAGGGAATAATGAATACAAACCGTACACATGTTAGGACGCTATGTACGACCAACAGACTGTACAGTAGGGCATTTAATGAATAGGCATTTATTATATTTACATCTAGCTAACCCTATCTTTCATGCTTTAACGCTATAGCATTAGCAGCTTGTGAACTCGTGAAAAATCTTCTTACTAAATTAGGCTACTTATGTACTATTCCAGTGACTATTTTATTACACATTCGATGGTTAGTCACATAATAGTATGTGTTAAAAATAGTTAAAGTATTTGCTCAATATTTTTTATAATTTTTTTAAAAATAAATGAAACTAAATAAATCTAATATGTTACCCTTATTCTCTCCATTTAGTTCATCTTTATAGGTGCTTATTCCCTATCATTTTCTGTGTATAGTGACCACATAAGTGAGATTCTTAATAACCTAAAACTTGAAAAAGGTTGAGAGAATCATAAACAAAACCATAATCTACATACATATATAAGCTAGGCTGTGCTTGATATTTATCTACAGGACCATAAGAATATGAAGGTAAAGTATAAACAATGAATAGAAGCAGCAATCACCCAATGATTAGCCTCTCTCCTATACCAGCGACCACAAGCCTTAACATCATCTAACTATTAAAGATGTCACTTCTCGAGTTTTGTGACCTTGAAATTTAGGTTGATTCAAAGTGGTGAAAACTAAAAGGTTAAATGATAAACATATATCATTGTTTCAAGTTAAAATTTGGATTCTAAATAAATCATTTTCAAATAAATATAAGACATATACCAAAACTCTTTCACCTTATATATATATGTCCATTGGAATTCAAATTGGACAGATGCTTAGATATTCTTATCTCTTAATATTTTCTTCATCGCAATAACTTCAAAATGCTTCCTGTTATAGGTGAAATAAACTACAGAAAAGTAAAGGCCTCTTTTGTTTTGTTTAATAAAAGGTTCAAAGCTGTAGGATAAGAACTCAATAATTTAGTTTGAAGGATGCAATCACTTTAACATCAATAGGGATGCTCGAAGCACCATTTAGAGCAAGTTGAAGGCCTCGATTATTATTTTTTTCCAAAAGCAAATCTTCGAACCATATGATACATGTGCGAAGAAGAAGGCAACTCTATATAGTTTGTGCTTGTTCAACCATGTATAAGTTAATGACTCTTGATTATCATCACACATCAAACCACTCTCATTTATGAAAAGGCCAATCAAAACTTTTATTTCCCTCCAGCAAAATGCCTCTATATGTGCCGAAGGGCTTGAACTTCACTCTTATAGAAGGACTCAAGACCATACTGAAAGAGCATGACGCCAATCGCGATGGTAAACTTAGCAAAGACAAGCTGAAGAAGGTATTCCAAGACCTTAATTCACGTTTCCTTGGATGGCGAGCCGGCTGTGCCCTCGACCATGTAGATAAAGACTGCGATGGATGTTGACTTTAGGAGTGATTTTAGGAGTATAATTGTATAATAATTAGTATTAATTATATTCCATATATAATTATTTTCCAAATCAGAGTAGGACATTGTACATGTATAAATATGCCTCCAATTGGAGAAGAATAAACATACAAAAAAAACCCCAAATACTCTGTACTCTGTTATGGTATCAGAGACACCTCGGTGAGATATCTTGCTAAGTCAAGTTGAATCAACCACCATCGAAGTTATCAACATGAACCTGAACCAAACGTTCTCTCACTGAATGAATCAAACTTGCTCAAAATTTTTATGTTGCGATCTCTTCTATATTGTATTCGTCCTTTTCTATTTATTATGTCTAGTTCTATTGTTCCAACTTTCGTGCCACAAGTTGTTGTCCAACAGGACAACTTCTCTTTTCCCATCTCTATCATACTGGATGAGACTAACTATCAATTATGGTCTCAATTAATGGAGATAAGGATTAGTGCCCGCAATAAACTCGGATATCTTACTAGTGATACTGCAAAATTGAATACCAACGATGCAAATCTTACTACGTGAATTACTGAAAATAATTAGGTGAAAAGTTGGTTGATTGATTTTATGACTCCAACACTAATGCAACGTTTTATTAGATTATCCACTACAAAAGAGATTTGGGATGCAATATCAAAGACTTTCTATGATGGATCGGATGAGACATGCCTTTTCCAACTGAATAAGAGATCTTTTTCCACCAAACAAAATAACAGTCCTTTGTCAATATACTATAACAAACTTATCTCTATATTTCAGGAAATTAATCATAGATCCATGTCCCAGGAAGTTACTGTTGAGGGAGTAGTTCAATTGCATTCGGCTATGGCTCATCTTTGTGTTCACATTTTCTTAAGTGGACTTGATTCCAAATTTGAACAAGTCTGTGGAGAGAATTTACGAAAGGATCTAAAACTTGATTTGGAATCCACTTATGCATATGTTCGTAGGGAATATCAACAAATGCAGACCATGGGTAGTTGACCAATTTCTAAGAGTGCAGCTATGGTGGCAAACCAAATTTGGCGAGAATCATTGTTTGGATCATCAATGAATCACAAAGGAAAATCTGGTGGAAAATCTAATAATTTTGTTTGCTCTTATTGCAATGAAACAGGTCATACTGTCGAGAGGTGTTATGAAAAGATTGGCTATCCTGACTGGTGGGACTTTACAAAGAAGCCAAAGAAGAAGATTGCAGGAAAAGCCGCGATAGCTGCTACAGAACCATCATAATCTACAACAAATGTTACTTACCCAAGTAATGTCGATAAGGCTACTGCATTTACAACTTCTAAGAACGGTACTTAGATTATTGATACAGGTGCATCTGACAACATGGCTAGAGATTCTAGTAAATTGAAATCTGTTTGTCCTCCCTCTCAATCCATCATCTCTACAGCTAATGGTAGTAGTTCAGCTATTACTGGTGAAGGACAGGTTGTATTATTAAACACTCTTACATTAGATTCTGTGTTAGTCATTCCATCAGTTGAATATAACCTTTTGTCTGTTGGTCAAATTACTATGGCTCTTGCTTACACTGTAACCTTTTGGCCCTCATTTTGTATTTTTCAGAACATCCTAACGTGGAAGATTCTTGGTTATAGTGTTAAAAGGGGCAAGCTCTATCACTTGGATTTAACGGAAAATGGGGAGCAGAAGTTCAGTCAAGCAAATCAAACAAGTAGCACAGATAAAGTCTGAGAAACTATTTGGTTATGGCATCGACGATTAGGCCATCTTTCTTTTGGATATCTTAAACGATTACAACCGCATCTATTCTCTGAATTGAATCATTTGGATTTTCACTGTGATATTTGTGAACTGGCCAAGAGCCATCGTATTTCGTATTTGCCTAGTTTAAATAAAAGTTCAGTGCCATTTGCTGTTATACATTCTGATGTTTGGGGTCCAGCAAAAGTTCCATCATTATCGAAAGCACGTTACTTTGTTACTTTTATTGATGAATGCACAAGAATGACCTGGATATCTTTGTTACGTAACAAAAGTGATGTGTTTTCAGCTTTTCAAGAATTTCATCGAATGGTCAACACACAATTTCAACAACAGATTCGAACTTTACAATCTGATAATGGAGGAGAATATGTAGATGGAGCCTTTAGAAAATTTATGAGCGAACTAGGAATTCGACATCAAACTTCTTGTGCTCATACTCCACAACAGAATGGGTTGGCGGAGAGAAAAAATAGACAGATAATGGAGGTTGTCCGTGCTACATTATTTGGCATGAATATGCCTCGTTACTATTGGGGAGAAGCTGTAAAGTCCGCTGCGTATTTGATTAATCGAACACCTTCTCGAGCTATAGATTTTCAGACTCCCCAACAAAAAATGGTTTCATTGTTGACGATTCCACACTTTCCAAATCTTGAGCCGCGTGTGTTTGGGTGTACCATCTATGTTCATATTCCGAAGAATTTTCGAAGTAAATTGGATCCATGTGCTAGGAAATGTGTGTTTGTTGGATATGCAGAATTTCAGAAAGGATACCGATGCTATGATCCTCAAAGTCAAAAATTACATGTAACGTTAGATGCTTCTTTTCGTGAATCTGAACCTTATTATTCAGGGGGAGCCCCTGACCTTTCTCTTCAGGGGGAGAATTATAGTGAAGAGAAGTTATTACCAGATGATGATATGTTCTTGGAGATCAAAAAAGTGAATGAAAGATTTAAAAGTGGAGAACAAGGTTTAGACAGTGTTGAAGTAGGAAAGATAGTTCCAGATATTCAAACTACTGAGTTGCTCATTTTAACATCACCAACCGAAGAATCAACCCAGGATGTCTAAACTTCCCTTCCTCAGGTACTTTCAAATCCCTTGTCTAATGAATCATGTATTAATGTTGATAGAATCCCAAAGAATTTAGATCTAAGGCATTCACAAAGGTCTTCCAAAGGGGTCCCCAGAACATAATATGAACCCGATCTTAGTGCCAATGTTAAGTATCCAATCGGCAACCATGTGTCTATCCATAGGTTGTCTCAGTCATATGCACTTACTGTTAATCAATTATCCAATGTATCTATTCCTAGTAGTGTGCAGGATGCTTTAGCATATCCTACTTGGAAAAAGGCGATGAATGAAGAGTTGGAAGCTTTACAAAAGAACTGTACTTAGGAACGTGTTCCGCTCCCTAATGGAAAAAAAGCGATCGGTTGTAGGTGGGTGTTCACTATTAAACTGAGAGCGGATGGAAAGATTGATAGGTACAGAGAAAGATTGGTTGCAAAGGGATATTTGCAAAAATATAGAGTAGATTACGAGGAAACTTTTACACCAGTAGCCAAACTCAATACAATTCGAATTCTTATATCAGTAGCAGCAAAGCGAGATTGGCCTCTAAAACAGTTTGACGTAAAAAATATATTTTTGAATGGAGATCTAGAGGAAGAAGTCTATATGGAGATACCACCAGGAGTAAATCAAAATAATTTAAGTAAAAAGGAAGTGTGTAGATTGAAGAAAGCATTGTATAGACTAAAACAATCGCCTAGAGCTTGGTTTGGGAGGTTCTCTTCTGCAATGAAGAAATTCGGTTATAAACAAAGTAATTCAGATCACACGTTGTTTATAAAATGTAAGGGAGGAAAGGTAACAACTTTGATTGTATATGTTGATGATATGATCTTGACTAGAGATGATCCATGTGAAATGAAGTTATTGCAAGACTATTTGGCTACTCAATTTGAAATGAATGATTTAGGAGAACTTAGATATTTTTTAGGCATTGAATAGTAAGATCAAAGCAAGGAATTTTACTGTCACAACGAAAATATGTTCTTGATCTTTTAAGTGAGACTGGGATGCTTGCTTGTAGACCAGTTGAAACACCAATAGAAATGAATTACGCTCTCGGAATCTACCTTAATCAAGTTCCTACAGATACTGATCGTTATCAAAGGTTAGTTGGGAGATTAATATATTTGTCACATATGAGACCAGATATAGCTTATGCTGTTAGCATTTTAAGTCAATTTATGCATAATCCAAGTGAAGAACATATGAATGCAGTATATCGGGTGTTAGGGTACTTAAAGGGGGCTCCAAGTAAAGGATTGTTACTTTTGAAAAATAATGTTTTTGAGATTGAAGGATACACAGACTCTGACTAGGCAAGAGATCAGATCCTCTATTATGATTAACCAGTTCTTACTCTGTTCAATTAAATTTCATCTACACGTTTATGTAGATTCCATACAAATGTGTGGATAAGATTAAATAGCACAGGGTTAGAATACCCTAACGGGAATAGGGCGCTCCAACTCCTATCTGTAAAGCCCAAAAAAAGAAAAAGAGAGCCCAACTTTAACAAAACTAACCCAACTCAAAAAAATTTTAAAACAAAGGAGAGCATAAATTAAGAAGACAACATATGGGTAATAAGAAACCCAACGAAAAGTTGTCTTCATCTTCTCCATTTTTTTCAGCTGTAATTGTATTAAAAAAGGACACCATCTTTCTCTTACATGTGAAGCTTTTCTCATGTATTCCCTCATTTTGTTTATTTACAGTAAATTAGTAACGAAATTGTAAAGATTAACAACCAAAAAATTCCTTAGAATGGCATAGAACTTCACATAGTAAATCTTTTCTAGCAACAGTTATCTGCCTTTTATTTGTAATTTTTAATCATCCTAAACTCGTTTGTAGTTAGGAAGTATATTGTGATTGTTTGGAACAATAATTTTGAAGTCATAGGAAAAATAAAAATGGAGAAAAGAATCAAATGGCTTGAAAATGAGAAGAAAAGGAGGTAGCAGAAAAGGAGAGGTTGAGGAAGAAGACAATTTAGGAAATTTTAGGATATTGTGCGGGTCAAAATAGAAAACATAAAAGTTTAAGAGTAAAATTGAAATTTAATTCCTAGAAAGGTATTTTTGTGATAAAAAATGAGGGTAAAATAAGATTTTTAATAGTTAAGAATATTTTAGTAATTATGGTGGTTAGATAAAGTAAGGATATTTTAATAATTAGGAATAAAGTAGATAAGGGAATAATTTTGAATTATTAAGTGTAATTGGGTTGAAATTTTTTCTTAAAAATAAGTCTCATAAAAATTTTTAATGTCCATGTCCAAAGGACATATTAAGGAGTGTATTAGATTTATCAATTAGTTGAGTCTGAAAATCAGGTGAGGATAATCTTAAAGTGTACTCTTAAAATAGTTTACGGTTAATAAAACTTTGAATTTTGTTATGATAAATTATTTTATAGTTAATCATATTTTGAATTAGTTGTTAATTAAATTAATAAGTAATAATTAATAATTACATATATGGATTCCTAAGATATATGAATTGTGTTTATGTATTACATAAATAATCAACAAAGTATAAAATGTTATACATTTATATTTTGTTACATATTATAAGATGTATCGCATGACAATTCAACAAAAAATTTATAATTAAAATTTTCAATCATGCATGAGTATAATTAAGAATATTAGGGTAAATAAATTACATTCATAAAATTAAATAGAGACTAATTTATATTAGGTTGATAATAAATTACGTAAATTGTGAATCTATGGCTTGCTTAGGATAGATTATATTCGATAATCATAAATTGATAAGTTGTTTAAATATGAGCGAGCGATGAATAAGTACCTGTTCGAGGAGTGGATATCTGGCCATCCTGAGTCCCAGGGATATCATGTGTCATTGGTTAGGTATTGGAGTGGTATTGGGATATCTTCCGTCTTGGGATATCTTGTGCTAATGGTTAGGTCCTGGAGTGGTACTGGAGTACTAGATTAGATTAAGGAATTAAGGTATCTTGTGTTGATATTTATACATCTAATTAAGTTTCATTAGTGAGTGATTATAATGATTGGAGATGAGTCGACAAACCATTGAATGTAAGTTTACTAAATTAAGCTGGGCCTAGACAATTCAGTTAATAATGAGATAAAATATAAATGGCAGTGATAAAATAATATTAGTATTAATCACATTACTAACAATAAAATTTTGGACGTTTGATGAGTGTTTGAATAAACTAAGGGCCTATTTGTTTCCTTTTTTTATTTTTTTGTTGTGGTTTTTGTAAATTAAGAAACTACCTTAAAAATCATGTTTGGTTAATCACGTTTTTATATTTCGTTTAAAAAAAACGATAACTATTTTACTAAAACGTAAAAATAACGCTTTTATGATTTATGAAAACAGGATTCCATTTATTTTGAAACAGGTTTTTTTTCACAAAAACAACAAGTTTCTCTTCTGCGCCGACTTCATCTTTTGCGTTTCCAACTTCATCTTCTACGCTTTCACCTGTCTTGCACCGACCTCATCTTCTACGCTTTCACTTGTCTTCCAATATTTGCAAGTTTGTTTTGATATTTATCTCTTGCTTCTGCAAGTTCTCGTCTCTCTTGTCCATAACATCAAACCCATCACAATATCAATCATATTTTCTTGTTTTCTCTTTGTGTTACTCTGAGCTGAGTATCTTGTTGATGAGAGCAGTCTCGTCAGTTTGATAGTAAAAATCAAAATAGAAAAACTAGGTTTGATAGAAGAGAGTCACGAATCTAACACAGAATCGTGGTAAGGAAAAGAAATATAAAGAAAATCACAGTACTATAAATATAGCCATACTTATTAAAGGCAACCGTGTACAACTGTTGCTTTGAGCATAAACTTTTGCATTTTTCTGTGATAATAAAGAAGAAGCACTCTCGTTCTTCTTCATTTTTTGCTCCCCTCCTATGCTAAACAGAACGATGACTTAAACTCCTTTAGAGAACAATACAAAACTGAGAATAGCCCATAAAATAACATTATATAGCTATTTTCTTGATCTTCACGTCGTTTTATAGAAAAGCAGACAACTATAGTTGTTTTCTTCTTCCTCACATTTTACAGCTGTTTTGAACTTCATGTCATTTAATGTAGCGTGCGGAGGCTTCTTTGATTCTTGACTTCTTGTCTTCACGTCAGTCAGTTATTGTTACATGTGGAGGCTATATTCAACGTTTGTCTCTTATCTTTGATTTATTTTAGTTGTTTTCTTCTTGAAGTTGACGTCACTTACAATCAGCCTGGTGTTGTCTTTTTGCCTTCACACATTTAATATGGCATGTGGTTGGATGTAGTCTTCTTTTGTCTTCACGCATTTAATATAGCATTGAGTTTGATGTTGTCTGCTTTTATCTTCACCCATTTAATGTAGTCTGTGGAGGCTTTTGATCATTAAATCACATAGCAAAGGCCTAAAGGATTCTAACGTATACTATAGAATTGTCAGTGTCAGTAGAGTTCAAATGTACATAAACACAGAGCAAACTCCTAAAGCCAAAAAAGCTTTAACGCACAAGATAGTTTAGTATATTTATGGAACCAAATGAAACCACCACTGGTCCACTGCCCATAACACAGAAAACAAAATAAATGAAAGTCTCGGTCATGTCGCAGTGAATGTTGTTTTGGTACAATTAATTCTTTATGTATTTTTTATTTTTTGTCACGTTAATGCTCTCGTCACATTCTCATGGTCTTAATTGAAAGCACATGGTAATGGTTGCATAGAACTCACCTTAGTGCAGGGTTGTCTCTAATTAGTAATAAAGGCATATCTCTGATTTTCTGTTCTGCTTTACATTTTGATCTGGTTAGCTTTTACTGGTATTTTAACATCAGAAATGGCTCAAACTTAAATGAGCTTTCATAGGCTTCCTCTTCACGAATATAGGTTGAGACTCTTCTTTAAATACTGTTATTTTCATACTGTTATTTTCCAACTGTTCAGTAACAGCCTACTAGAATTACTATTTTCTCTAAGGGCTTTGTTTATATATTTTTGGTATTTTGTTGTGATTTTTGTAAATTGTTACGGTTATCAGATGTTTATTTTGAACCACATTTAGCATTTAATACTTTGTAAAAATTATTGTGATTGATGTCACTTATATGTTATTGCATTTAGTGATGGAAGGCTTGAACAATATGAATGATTATAATGATTGTATGGAAGTAAATGAAAAAGATGGGTTATGGAATGATACTATAGAGATGTATTTAATTTCCTTGATGGTTGAAGAAGTGAAGAAGGGAAATTAAACAACTACCACCTTTTCCAAATCTGGTTGGAAGAATATTAAAGCAAGGCTTCAAACAAAATTCAATAAGGAGTATACTGATATTCAATTGAAAAATAAGTATAATGGATTAAGGGTCAGATTGAAGAATTTTAAGAACTTACTCAAAGAAATAGGAATCAGTTATAACTCTTTTACTGGTGAAGTTAACATTATAAATGAATGTTAGGAAAATCTATTTAAGGTAAAACTATTGCAACTGGTGTGCATGCAAATCCATCAACTAAATCTCCATCGAATAGTACAGAAGAGGAACATAGAAATGATGTTGATGAAGATTACTCGTATAATGGAAAAAAAGATCAAGATAAAAGTTTTCCGCCTAAGAGAAAGAAGTAAAAACAAGAAGGTAAAGAAGACACATTCTAACATTATAGAAGAAGCCTTACTTATACGTAGTGAACAATAAAAAAGGAAGAATGATTTAATTGAGAAAAAACTAAGTGAAACATCATCCACTGCAGAGAATAGATCTCAAGAGCCTAACATAAAGATGGAATGTCTGAATTCTTTAAATGAATTGGGTGTTGACGGTGTGCAATATGGAAAAACTGTAAAGGCTTTACATGATTCTCCTCTTTGGGATTTTTTTAAAGATTGTTAATGGACTGTAAAACCTATCTACTTGTTTGACGCTCAAAAATTGCAAGTGAATGGGTCGTGACTTGTAGTTAGAAAGAGCGGATATCGATCCCACAGGGATTGATGCCCAGACACCACTTAATTTAGAAAAGAATTTGTTTAAGAAATAAAATTGTTTGATGTAATTAATCTAGACAATTAAATTAAAAATAAAAGACTAATGTAAGAAATGCACAATACCACAATTGTCGAAAATCTGAATTCAAGGATCGAAATGCTAGAGACTACTTTTTCCTTATTCTGTCTCCCTCATGTTTCATTGACTGAATTGTGCCTCATCCTAGATTTTCGAATGTACTAATTACCCCCTCTCAAGGTGTAACTATTTATCCCTAATTGAATTTACGGGAATCGATTAAACGATCTCTCAACCTACCCAATGACTCTACCGATTCAACTAATTGTTACACTATCTTATAGATGATCATTTAACTAATTGAGATCTCTCCTCTAATTATTCAATTGACATAATAATTGCTAGTCTATAGGTCGCCAACTCTCGTTGTACAATCCTACACGATTTTCA
>JAOTJB010001137.1:0-11960 GCA_027123815.1 Erythroxylum minutifolium | reverse complement strand
AAGACTCAAGGAATATGATTTTTAGATGCCAAGAGATGTGAACAAAACTAGATCTTTTGCTCAAATCAGATCTGCCCTTGTTTGAGAATAAAACAAACAAGAGAAATAAAAGAAAAACACCAAGATTGCAAGCAACTAGATCTGACAATGGAAGAAAGAAGAAAAAATAAGGAGAAAGAAATAATCATATTTAAAGGTTTCAGAATGTAAGAAACATAAGCAACAAGAATAGAAAAACAAACTGATTCAACATTACCTAAGCTCTGATACCAATTGATGTGAACCCCATTAATAGATGTAAGGAACCCATAATCAAAAGAAGAAAATTGGAATCCCAAGAAAGTTAACTCAGTTTGAAACAAAAAGAATAAGATCTTGACCCAATGCTTATACGGAAGCATGAACCAGAGGTATAAAGATTTTGATGCCACACCCAAAAATCCTAAGAATTGGATGATAAGTTGATGAATGCCACAAGGGTTTAGCCTTGATAAGTTCTAGTTCAAAGAAAAACCAACAAAGTGAAGAAACTCACTGTTTTATTCAAAAAACATAATCTGATTTGTTTTGGCTGCAAAGGATGAATATATAGGTGGCTAGAAAACCTTAATTATCCTTTTAGAAGTTCTTAACACATAAGGAAACCCTAATTAGTTGTCTTATACAGATAAGGAAAGAAATAACTCGAAACAACGCCCAAAACACGTGACTAAATCCCAAAACTCGTTCTAAGTAAGGGAGAGCAGTCTATGGGCAGATTCTGGACTCCACAAAAATCTTGTATGTTGAGAGGCCAAATGAACTCAGATTTGGATGTTCTTAAGCATTCTAGAAAGCTCAAGATCTCCTCTTCAAGTTCATGAAGACCAAGAACTCAAATGAAAGTTCTAAGGTGTCCAAAATGGGGCATCTTTTAGATTTATCCCATCTGCCAGCATGCAAAGTAGATTGGTTAGATGCCCACATCTAAGTAAGCCCCGCTGGATTCTTTCTTGGCTCGAACATCATCAATTAGTCCATTTAGAGCCTCCTTCATTCTTCTAGCCTTTGCTGGAGTCATTAGCCCTCCTCCAAAGTGTAAAGGATCATCAACATGAGTTGGATCAGATTGCTTCCTCCTTGGTTTGTCCACCATGGCTTGATGCCCATCAGGAGAATGTCTAACAACCAAGTCCACTTGTTTTGAGTTAAATGGAGCACAAACCAAATAATTATGATGTATTTAAGGGCTTTATTTTGTTTTATGTTATTATTCAGCAAGTTTTATTATAATTGGGCTATAAATTATAAAGCCAAAATAGTGTTAGTATTGTTTTATAGTTGTTTTCTAGTTTCTTATTTCGGTTACAACTTGTTATGGGGATAATTTCTAATCTAATTAATATTCCTTACAACATTGTTGATATGAATTGAAATAAGATTCCTAGAGTCCTAGTTGAAGTAATATTGGTAGCTAGCATTAGAATCCATGATAACGAATGCTTCTTCAAGATTTTAGTTTTCTTTTACTTTTAGGACTCTAGTTCTTAGAGGTTTTATGCATATAAAAGATTTTTTTATTGACAAAATTCAAGCATGATCAATACAGAAATCAAATGGAGAGTTCTCTTCACTTTGTGAGAATTTCCTCTTTGTTCTTTAACAAGAACTTTATATGATCTTTATTGATAGGTGTAAAACTAAGTGTGTTTTTTAGGTGTTAGAATGTTTTTTTTGGTGTTTTTAGATGATAATCATGTGTTTAGGACTTAGCTTTATGTTCTTGTTAGTTTTTTTATGTGTTTGGTTTGTTTAATTTCTGTTTAACAAAAGAGCTTGATCTTAATTGTATATTTCAAGGATCAATTGACGTGTTGGGTGATGAGTGGAGATAGGAAAAAAGAGAGGAAAAGATGAAGAAAAAGCTGGATAAATAACTACGCATGATCATGCAAAAGGAAGTAGCATGCACGATTGTGCATGGAACAAATTTCAGCTTTTCTAGCTTGTGATTTTTGTATATTCTTGACATTTTTGGGATATTTTTGGAACCAAAACAAGTGGAAAAAAAATTCTAAAAAGAACCCTAGAAGGATAATGAGTATAGAAAGAAAAATAAAAACATAGAAAGAGAGGTTGCACATCATAAACAAGGAGAACAAAGTGGAAACATCAAAATCAACTCCAATTTTCCATAATTTCCAAATCAAGACTTAAAGTTGTTTTCTTTCCCTTCTCTTCTTATATTTCATTGCCTTGGATGTTAATTTTCATTAGTGGTGTGTTGAACACGATTATGTATTTCTAAATCAATATTAGGATTTATTCTTGAATTGTTTTATTTAACTTTATTCTTGTTGACTTTAGTATAGTATTGCTTTATGGTATTTTTCATGCTTATACTTGATAAAAATCGAGATAATGAGTCAAATTTATGTGTGTTAAGTTACGTAACAAGAGTTGGTACCTTAATGACATATAAATATTAGATTAACAATAAACAATTGAAGAGAGATCTTAATTATGAGTTAATTATCCTTAGGATTGCTTCAAATCTAATTGAGTAGTTAGGAGTACTTTTGTGAATCAAGATGATGCAATTCAATTTTTATCTATTCCAATTGGGATTACTTGATTAGATATTGAGAGAAGTAATCAAAACATTAGGATATGTAGGATCAAGCAGAATTGCATTAACAAGTTAAGGGAAGACAAAACAAGGATAAAATAATCCCTAAGTTTCCATTATTGGCTAACTTTTTTCTTATTACTAGCTTCACTTATTTAATTGTTTAGTTTTATTAGTTTATTTTAATTTCAGTTAATTTATGTCAATCAATTAATTCAATCTTTATTACCTTATACAATGTGCATTTAAGTTATTAGGTGACTAATCTAATCGTGGTGGGAATGATATTTTGTATACTACAATATACAACCCGTATACTTGTGGTATTACATACATTAAAACTATGCAAGTAAGTTTGACACTGTTGCCAGGGATTGAGTTCAGTGTCTTATTCAATTTAATTTCTTTTGATTTAAGGACTATGATACTTTTCTTGAATGATTGCAGGTGCATGAATACAAGAATCACAAGTAGTTTTTGAACACTTTTAGACATTTTCTTCTAACCCAGTGAGGCAATACGATATGGATGTGAGTTACTTTAACACATTTAATCTTGGGTGGCATAAATACCCAAATTATCTTTGGACCAATCATATAGGAATTAACATGAATACTCAAGAACCACTAAGATCCCAACAAGACAAGCTAGGTTCATTGGAATCAAAGATGGACAAGTTGATGGATGGGTCGAATGCTATGGAAGTGAAATTTGACCAAATTGTGAAAAATCATGCATCTTCCATTCATAACTTGGTGGTTCAAGTTAGGCTACTTTCCAATGCATTGTTAAAAAGGAATCAAGAGAGTCTTTCAAGTAACACAGAAGCACAATTAATACCTATGTTGTGTTGTGACATTTGTGGGGAGCAACCACTTCAATCATGAATGTTCGACAACAGATCATATGTGGGAGAATCTATAATGCATGTAAAATTGTCCTTAAAATACACCATAAGAGCATACTAATAATTTAGAGTGGAGTAACTCTTACACTAATGCATGAAACGATTATGCTTCAGCTAAATCTTTAATGGAAGACCTTGTCAAATGTAAGGCTAGCCACTATGTATTCAAAGAAAGTTTTTCTTCATTCAAAGACACTAAGCCAGATACAGCATGTTACTGGAGTCTTTTAATGCCTCAAAGTGAAGAGAAGACTAAGTTCGATTTCATGAATGATACTATTGTTCAAGAAAAGAAAGAAGAACAGAGGACAAATGATATAAAGGTTGAAGAAGAGAAGGAAGTCTTTGTTCAAGAAGAGAATGTCGAAGAGTGGAAAAAGGTGATTGAGGAAGAAGAAGATTAGTTCACCTTCCTACAGGACAAATTGTTGGAGTCAACTAAAGATTTTAAGATTTTCTTCATTCCTTATTTTATTAACAATTTATTGTGGAAAAAAAGGAAATTAATGAAATCACTTAGATTTTTTAATTTGATAAATTATGTCATTATTATATCACAACATGTGGCTTATTTATAGGACATTAAACCACTATGTGGAGAAATGGATGGAAGGAAGCTACTAATTATAAACCTAGGTTGATGTTAAATGGGAAGGGTTTATGAAGCTAATGACGTTAAATAAGCACTAATTTGGAGGCAACTGATAGATGCATAATTGACCATATTTATACCTAATATTTGATGCATTTTTGCTTTATATTTTATAATTTTATCATATGTTTGGTACTTAATGCTTTCCAAGTGTGCATACAGATTATAATTGCTTTCACAAACTTAAAGGAGAAGAATTCAGACAAAAACATAACATAAAATGAAGATTCGATGCACATAAGGGATGCATCCCTTGTAATTTTGTTGTACTCAGAAGATTTGGTTATGCATGGTCATGCAATAGACCGTGTATTAGCCAAAATACTAGAATTCAATATATAAAGACGTGAACGGGGACTTGAGAGGAGAGCTTATTTATTTATTATTGTATTTATTACCATTGTGGTTTATTGATTTAATTATCTTTTGAACTTCTCTACTTGATCTTGAGCTTGTGGTTTATTGTAGAATTTAAAATTCATTGTTATAGCCATAACTCATAATAGAAGGACAGAACAGACAGTACTTTTATGTGGGCCAAAATGTGTCTTCACAATACATATCATTGTCTTATAGGAGAGAGAGGTGTTCTCACATGTTTTTGCTACATTGGTGGAGTTATGGCTATAATCACGAATGTTGGACACCAAAATTTATATGTGGGAGCAGCCGAACATGTACAACTAACCTCAAGGTGCACTATACGAGAACAACTATAATTCAGAATGGAACAACTCTTACATGTATGGATGGAACAATTATGCTCAAGCTAAACACTTACAATACCAAGCATCTTTAATTAACGAGCCAAATCTAGAAGATATGATGGTCAACTGTATTCAAGAATCAATTATGAGGCATCAGGAAGTAGACAATCATGTACAAAATTTGGTGAATCTAGTGGACCGACTGGTGGAGATACTATTTAAAGAGATCCAAGGGAGTTTGCCTAGTGCTACTAAAACAGACCCTACAAAATGTGCAATGACAATCATCCTTAGTAGCGAAAAAGAGTTCCCAGTAAAAGAAGAAGAGTAAGAGGAAGAGGAAGTAAATATCTGAGATAAATTAATGGAATACCTTTCCAAACTTAAAGCTATCCACAAGAATTTGAAGAAAGACTTCTTCACTTGAATATCTTGAGTATAACACAGAATATTATTTGAGCTTATTAATTTAGCATAGTGAAGAAAAGATGAAGGTTGGCTTCATAGACGAAGAAGCATTCCAAGAAAATTAGGAGGTAATTGTTGTTATTATAGAGGAGGACAAAGATATTACAGAGGCAACAGACGTAGAAGCATAGGAAGTCTCCATCCAAGAAGAGGAAGTAGAGAAGTGGTAGGCGATGATTGAAAAAGAAGAGTGGATAGAGATGATTGAGGAAAAACTGACAGAGGAACCAAGTAAGGACACTATTGATGAGGTGTTGGTAGTGACCTTAAGAACAAAGGGGTTCCCACTTCCTCAAAGGCAAATTATTCGAGTCAATCAACGATTTAGAAAGTTTTGTTATTCTCTTTTTCATTAACAGTTTGTCATTAAAAAGGACATCAATGCTTGAAATTGGATATACTAATTTGATAAATTATGTCCTTGTTATTATCTTACAACAGGTGGCTTACTTACAAGCTGTAAAACCTTTATACAGGAAAATGGGTGGAAGCAAGCCACTCATTATTGATCCAGGATGAAGTTCAGCATAAAGGGCATGTTAAGCTAACGATAATAAAGAAGCGCTGCATGGGAGGCAACCCATTAAAACAAGTTTCAGTGTTATTTTGTTTTAGTTCTATTTCGTGTGTTAGTATAGAATTTTATTTCATGTCATTTTATGTTATCTTTATTTCTTTTTATCCTTTTCTTTTATATTTTTCAGGGATTTAGTTCATTATTAGATAGATCTAAAATTAGGAAATCATCACAATAAGGAAAGTACCAAAAAACCTTCTCACTTTTATCTATACTTGTATTAGGGACAATGCACAACTTTAATTATGAGGATGAGTTTATTAATTTTCAATGATTTTTTATTATAATCTTGATTATGAATCTTATTAACTAATATTCTAAATTGATTGAAATTTGTCCGTTAATATTGTGTTCCATTGTTGAATATTGACTGAATTGGTATGAAAAAGGATGATGGTTAGAATAAAATTAGTTTTCTAGGTCATATTTTTAGTAATCATTTAGATGATCAGTTTAAACAATATCACATATTATTTACATATATACCCATCTTTTTTGCAAGCTTGAGCCTAAAGGAGCACACAATATTAACGGATATGTGTAGTAGGATGAGCTCTTGTTATTTTTTAATGAGTGATATCATGTATAGTAGGATGATTCTAGAACTTGCTTTTATTATGCATATTGAAACCATATTTGTTAAATTAGAAGTATTGACATGATGAAGGCATTTAGATTTAACAACTTGCTTTAGCTTACTTCTTTGATAATTACCATACTCATAATTTTATTGTTGAGGAATAACGAAGTTGAGCCTTAACATTTTTCATAGATTAAGCCCAACATATTAACCTTTATTCTATTTTTCTTTGAAGACCTTTTTATTATTTTGAACCCTAATGGTTATTTACATTATTTTCTAGTTTGAAACTTCAATTTTGAATGGTCCAATATTTCTTTAATTTTGGGACATGATGAATGCTCGAAATTATTTTTTGAAAAATTAAGGATGTATATAAGAAAGAAGAAAAGAATAAGTATATAGTACAATTAGTTTTGCAATGAAAGGACCTATGTGTATTGTGAATAAGTTTCATTATAATGTTCTTTATAGTAAATTTAATTCAAATCAACTTTTTTATTATCCCAATCATACGTAACCTAAGCCCTGTTACAACCTTAGACCTTTGGATTTTTGTTTTTAGTTTACTCATAAGTGGTGAAGATGTGATTTTATTGCAAGGATGTGGTAAGAATTCTACTATGCATTGATTGAGAGTTTGATACTTTTCACCCTAAACACTTGAGTGCATTGGTTGGCATCATATTAAGGGTGAAAAGATTAAAGCTTTTGACTTCAACGAGATTATGATGTGAATACTATTAATATTGCTTAGGAAGTTAATTTTATGATAGATTAACTCTAACTGTATGTTAATTTGATTCAATATGATATGACGATGTATAGTATATGAATGGAAAAATTGAGATTGGCAGTGTAGAATTATATTTTTATTATAGTTTGCTTGAGGACAAACAAAAGCTTAAATGAGGGGATGTTTGATAGATGCATAATTGCTCATATTTATACCTCATATTTAATGCATTTTTGCTTGATGATTTATAATTTTATTGTATATTTGGTACTTATTGCCTTCCAAGTGTGTATACAGATCATAATTGCCTTCACAGACTTAAAGAAGAAGAATTTGAATGAAAACGTGACATAAAATAGCAATTTAATGCACAAAAGCGATGCACATCGGTGCATCTCCCTATGCATTGCTCCCAGGCCATGCAGTTTTGTGATACTCAGAGAATTTTGTTATGCACGGTCGTGCTTTTGCCAAAACCCTAGGATTCAATATATATAGACGTGAATAGGGAATTGAGAGGAGAGCAGATGTTAGGAGGTGATTCCAAGTGTGGAGGTTAGTCTCAAGGAGTGATTTTGGTCCAGAGAAGCAAAAAACATCAAGAAATCATGGAAAGATCCATTAGAATACAAGATAAATCCTTTATATCGCAAGAATATTTGATAGAAGACAATAAGGAAGATTTAGAATTATAAACTCATTGTTTTCTATTCATTTTCTTTCAATTTCTATTTGATTTTGTATTCGATAATTTGTAACTAAACATGTTATTAGTATTTAGGTTAGATGAACTCTATGTTAATACTTTCATATTATTTGATTCTTTTATTAATGCAATTAGTTCGATTGTTATATTGTGATATGATTATGTGTTTTATTTATGTTCTAATAGACCCAAGAATATTATATCATAATCTGATTTTATACGTTGAGATTAAAAAAATCCTAAGTTTGAGTAGATCTACCGTAATTTGAAGGAGTTGATTGCAACTCTAAAGATATAATGACATAGATCTTCCAAATTAAAATCAAATCTAATAGAGATATTCACAAATTGGTAAAACAATCCTATAAATTTAACCTGAATAATTGTGTTGAAAACCTTAGGATTAGTCATGAATAGACTCAAGGTCAGCTATTACCATACCATAGGAATCTCTATGGTCCAATAAATTAATAAATCAATTAAATAATAAAAGATCAATTTGTTAAGGGTATAGGGGGATTCGAAACCTAGATACTAATTATTGATATCGGTACTTTTCTAAGTGAATTCTTAATTCTCTATCCAATATTGTTGCCTATTTTATTTCATGTGCTTTAGTTTTTATTTTCTTTATTAAAATACAAAATCAATCCATAAGCTAGATAATTAAAAAGGTAATTACTAGTAATCACTGTCTTCGTGTGATTGACCTGTATTTGTCAGTACTAGCTACAACAACGCTGTGCATTTATGGTTATTACAATATTGACTAACTCAAAATAAGTCAACTAGCAATCCAAGAATTAGGATAAGTTTCATTTTTATTTTGTTTTATTTTGTTAATGCTTTGTTATTTTTATTCTTTATGTTTATTTTGTAGAGAGTTAAATTGATGGATGTTCATGACATGAAGTGTGTCCAAGTTCCTTCTCCAATGCTATCACCACCACAATACTCATAAGTATTCTTGCCCTTTTTTATTTTTATTTGCTATAATTGTTATTTGTGTTGTTTTTAGTTGTGTCATTCAAGTATTGGACATACATGCACCTGCATGTCATTTACATGTATGAATTTTACATTTGCATTGTGTTAGTTTTGAGTAGGTTGACATTGTGTTGTCTGCATTGTGTGAATGTGTTGATGGCATAAATTGAATGGAATTGGCTTACCTTTGAACATGGTCATTTAAACTATAAAGGCATATTAGCTTCTAAAGTTTATGTTTTAAGTGCCTTTAGAATGAATATCCATGTTAATTAGGATATAGCATATCTTTCACTTTACGACATTTTTTTGGATACATTTATAAGTACATTCATTTAAATTGGTAGGCATCATTAATAACCTTTCATGGGAGTGACTGACTAAGAAAAAATGAGGTAGGCGAAAAAAATGTATGTTAAATCAAATTCTTATTCTGTTGGCCTTTTTTAAGAAAATTGGTTAAGATAGCTAGTAGCTAGTTGAGAGTTATAATATAACTGAGCAACTGGGGGCATTCACAACAAAATGTTTTATTTAAATCAAAAGGCTATAATGACACTCCAACCAGGCTAAATAAAAAACATAATTGATACGAACCCACTAGGCGACCTGCCCTAGGAACTCTTGATCCATTTGTTATGTGTGCCCAGAATCCTAGAAAACAAGTTGAACGATCATATTAGAACCTTAAGGAAGCTAAATCCTTAAAACCCTGATCTTATGATGCCACAATAAGTTAGATTTATATTCTACCAAAAACACAAAACAAGAAGCAAAGCTTGTCGAAAAATAACTCAATTTTTGTTAATAGTGATCATGATCTCTTAATAAATCAGATAGCCCTTTAAATAGGCATCATAATATCCTAATCCTATAAGGAAAGGGTTTTCTTACCTATTCCTAGTTCATACCTAAGTAGGAAAGACCTAAATAAAAAAGGGAATACTTAATTTGAAGATACAAATCAATCTTGAATGTGGATATCTCCTAAATTAAGGAAACAATATGATTTATCAAGATATGAACAAATTATTAAGGAAGAAGTCTTAATAAGATCTTATTCACTCAAAAAAATGAAAATTTAGGCTTAATTAAAAAACCATAATCAGCCCACTTGCTGATTGCATCTTAATTATACATATTGGGCTTTCTTCAAACCCATGCTTCATGATCAGCCTTATATCTTGGATTCCAAGCTTAGTTCACCATGTACTAAGTCTTGTATGAAGATAAGTAATTAATCTTAGTAATGCCTTAGCACCATCAATAACAACCTCCTTTTCTTGCATCTCCATGACTAATCCTTGCAAAATTTCTTTCGTTCATTTAATCCTTGCACTAGTCATTGGACCTCCAATTCCTTGTAATGGGTCTTGGGAAAATTTGCTAACGTAGTCTAGATCCATTTGGTCAATATCTTGATCCCCATCATTCCACCCTTCCTCTAAATGATTCATGCTTGAATCACCCACATCAAACAAAGATAAATCACCAATATTAAAAGTACTACTAACATTACCATAGTTGCTTGGAAAATCGAGCTTGTAGGCATTGTCATTGATCATCTTCTAGACTTGAAAAGTCTATCTCCTCTAGGCTGCAATTTGGACTTCCTTTGTGTGGAAAATCATTCCTTCCCCATGTGCAACCACACCCTTATCTCTAGGTTCAAAAACAACTTTTATATGCCCCTTATTAGCTTGTCATACATATTATTCATTTTTCCTTTCAACATTAGCCTGAACGTCGGCTTGTAAATCCTTCACAAAATCTTCATTTTTCTTCCTATCAAGATTAGCATGTTCATTAGTAGGCAAAGGTAAAATATCCAAAGAAGTTAAAGGATTAAAGCCATATACAACTTCAAAAGGTGAAAATGAAGTAGTAGAACGAATAAAACTATTATAGGCAAACTCAATATGTGGCAAACACTTTTCCCATCATTTTATGGATGATATCATGCAACAAAGTAGTGAGTGTCCTATTAACTACTTCAGTTTGTTTGTCTATTTGGGGATGTACAACAATAGAAAACAAGAGTTTAGTTCCTAACTTATTCCATAAAGTGCGCCAAAAATGACTTAAGAACGTAACATCTCTATCACTAACAATTGTCTTGGGCAAACCATGTAATCGAACAACCTCTTTAAAGAATAAATAAGCAATATATGTTGCATCATTGGTTTTAGAACATTCAAAAATGAGCCATTTTGCTAAACCAATCAACAACAACAAATATGTTGTCCTTACCACTTTGAGACCTTGGTTTACCTATGACAAAATCCATAGAAATATCAATCCAAGGTTGAGTAGGCACAAGTAAAGGTGCATATAAGCCATGGGGTTTTACTCTGGACTTTACTTGCTTACATGTTATACACTTGTCACAAATATATTGCACATCATGCTTCATTTTAGGCCAATAAAAATGTTCATGCAATATATCCCCATCAAATTGCTCCCATGAGTTTCCCTAACAAGCAACTCACAAATAGACCCAGCAGGCACACACAATTTATCTTTCTTAAATAAAAATCCTTCATGTATATAAAAGTCAACAAACACACACTTAGAACAAGCATCCCATACTTGGACAAAATCATAATCATTTGCATTCAATTCTTTAAGAAATTCAAAACTAAGTAGTTTAGTTTGCAAAGAAGTAAGTAATGTGTAATTTTTAGACAATGCATCAGCCACAACGTTCTCCTTTCCATGTTTGTATTTGATGACATAAGGTGATAGAGAACCATGGGCATGTGAAAGACAAGAAGAGAAGCATACATGGTGTGATCCGCCTCAAGGAAGCCTAGGATACGACTTGCATGGACATGAGCTTGCAAAAGGATGTTTAGGAGCTGAAATTGGATCAGATTTGAAGTCTGAATGTGCAAGGCAATGGGCTGAACGAAATCCCTATATCAAAGGCCCAACTTTCAAGTCTAATGTTCCTAAAGATTCATTACAAGATGTTGGAGGCCTAATGAGAAGAGTTAGGGCCAAAGAAATGAAGCAAGCATTGAATTGTTTCA
>JAOTJB010001122.1:0-11962 GCA_027123815.1 Erythroxylum minutifolium | reverse complement strand
ATTTATTTGTCGTATATGCACCCTTCATATAAAGCAATCGAATCAATTTTTGGTAAGCCATAAACCTTACCTTTTTTTACTTATATCTCGAATGCCTTAACATTGTTTCCTTGTTCACATTGACTACTAGAGCAAAGTTTTCCACCTTGAACACTTATAATAGGAACTTGTAATTTTTTTCATTTCAACTCTAGCGATAACATTTTCTGTTTTCTTGTTTTTAATTACATAAACTCTAGCATTAAAAAAAAGAAACAATGGGTACCTGCCAATTATTAATTACCCAACACTCAACAAATTAAGTGCCAAACTAGAAACAAGTTGAACATTGTCAAAAAGCTTAATTTTACCAGTGTTAGTGTTGATTGCCACAGTGAAAGGACCCATCCCAAAGTTCCCCTTTTGAAACCCAAGTGGAGCCCTCTCGGTGACCTCATAATAGCCCTCCAATCGATATCTAACTCAATCAAAGGGTTTCCGCAAAGCTAAACAGTTCAACTATTAAAAACCTTTCATACTTTAAAAGTTAAAAACGCAAAAAATAGTGGGATTTTTTTAATCATTTTAGTAAAAATTTTAGAAGCACAACGATTATATTTTGACCTTCAAATTTTCACAAAACCTATATAACGCATTTCAAAACACTTCTAATATTTCATATACCATCTTAACTTCTGGAATGGGACCTCGATCAGGTCCGCATCACAAGCAATCACAAATATACAATTCTCAACATTTTAAAAACATCATTGAGGATCAAAGCCCTTGTAGTTCATTAAGAAAAAGAGATTTACAATCCCAAAGATATTTACAAGATCACACTTTTAAACCCTTTCTAAAAATACTTTACAATATATATATATACAAGCAATTAAGCCAATTTCAAGCAAACACTTACATAAGAAAGATAAGACAAACATAACACCACCAGACGATACAACTAATCCTGTAGTGGAGTCCCAATTACTACAACTTTGTACACATACCTGGGGTGGTTTGTTTAAAAACATAAAAATAAAGGTAAGTTAAACGAGCTTAGTAAGTGTTAATTAGTTTACTAAAAACTTAAACTTTTTATAACAACATAACCAAAATATTCCTATACAATAGTAAAGCTCATAATAAAATACTTGTTATAACAATTTGAAAGCCCAAAAGGATTCGGTCGCTAAAATTCTAGTTTAATCGTAGTTGTTTCTAGTACAAACGAAAACAGAAAAATTAAACACAAAATAAATAAATCAATACCTGAGATTTGGTAATGCAGTTTAGTGCACCTTTCCTACATCTGCAGGGCCCTTACTCAGCTTAATTACTTTCACCTTTGATACAACAATAGTTTTACTCAAGGCACTACAAAGTTGACTCAGCCAATCCTTGATACTATACCTCGTCCTCACTACCCGTGAAAGTAACTCACATATAATAACACGATGGACTCGTACTAACCTCAATAATGGATTTGCTCAACAATGTTTAATGATAATGATACGAAATAAACAACTCACTGATTAAACAATAACTAATATAAACAAATATACTTGAGATAAGAAAAACAACTTCCTTAATAATTTCAGCATCTTCAACGAAAGATCAGAAAGTTGTTCGTAAAAATTGCTGTTGTAGTCTTATAATATTAACATCGAAACACCACACACGTAACATTAAAAAAATTCCTAACAAAAATAAATGTTTCTCAACTGAAACGTTGCAGAAATCTGAATTGCAAAAATCACACCAACTGTTGGAATTCTTCACACACCACCTCCACTATTGAAAGCCACCAAAACAAACACGATTAATAACTGGTCAGCCCAACTAGGCTCACCTAAACACCACAAAGGAATAGCTGCCAAAATTACCCTCAATAGTCTTTTAAAAATAGGAAAGAACACAGCTGGCTATCAACAATTACGCAGCCAACTTAAGTCACACAAGAGCAAAAGAGAAATGCAGCAGTAATGGTTCCATACAATCATAGATTACACAGCCAAATCACGTAGAAATCAAGAGAAAAACCACAACTACCAAAAACCTAATCAACGACAAAGAATGGAGAAAAAGTACAGTTAAAAAGATTCCACCCAAGTCACGTCATTCATGACAGAAAAATTAACAACAGATGAATTAATTTCTTCTCACAATCGGCTACTAAACATTGTCAAAACTAACCCTAAAAAATCCCAGCTGCCAAAATACATAGCTTATCATTTTTGCTCCCCGAAAATGACAACACTTCAGCCCACAAATTTTGTAAATCCCAGCCACACTGCAGTTGCACATAGCCAAACCCAATCTTCAAAAATATGCTTTCTTAGATAGTCATTATCCCAAAATAGGACATACATTAAATCTAATCTTGATTAGGATTTTAAATTTGATCAAGCATATCTTAAAAGAGTCTAACATAAGTCTGACTAAGTCTAATTTCAAATAATGCCCAAATTTTCATAATAAGATATCATAACATATATCTTAACACAATTCATTCGTGCATTATAACAATTGTTACTCAAATAACATTTCGTAAAATAGAATTTCAATTTTTCTAAAATACTATTTCAAAAGGCTTTTTTGAAATTAAAATCATCATATAAAAATTTCCATTTTCCTTCTTTCTTTGTCCTTAACCAATAAACAGTAGTGGTAATAAGTTTTCTAAAAACATTTATACTGAAAATAAGCCAACTACTAGAATTGGTACAATAAGGTGCCTCTCAATTTACTTTTCAAAATAAATAGTGGCAATATTATTATTACATTAATTTTCTTACTCAACGTAATCTACCACTAGTTTCTTTACCATATGGTACATTAGGCCTAAATTTGCAGAGCTAATTCTGTATCGATTACCCACGATTAGTTAACCACTAGTTACGGAGCATGTTCTGCATCTTTTACCCTCAAAAGGTTAGTCACTATAGACTAGTAATTATGGAGATAGTTCTACATCGCTTACCCATAAGAAGTCATAGACCTGTTTTAAATCACATGCCCGTAACAAGTCACAGAGTTGGGTCTACATCGTTTATTTGTGACTGGTTAACCACTATTTACGGAGCTGGTTCTACATCGCTTACTCGTAATAGGTTAACTACCTTAAATATACCAATATAATAATATGTATAAAGCCTAGCGATGTACCATAGGCAAAAGCAACTCTTACATTTACTACTCATTTTATTTTCTAAATCAAGTATGAGAGGATTCATAATTGAATTATTTCAATATAACTCCCAATCATGTAAAATTTAACTTTCAATTTAAAACTCATATATTGCCAAAGCATACACTTATGCCAGCAATATTCACTTGTAAAATATCATTTGCATAAAACTCAACATAAATATTCATTTCCTGATCAAATGAAAACCATTTGCATAAACTTAATTTAAAGTACACTCACAACTTGCTATTATCCATAAAATATAAACCATTTGCATCAAATCAATTTAAATACTCACATGTCATTAATTCTTTTGCAAATAATTTAGTCATATAAAACAATTAAAATACACCTACATTTTTGCAAACCTATCACCAAGCACACTTACGTGTTCTTTGCCTCTTCTTTACCTACACAAAGCACATTTCACTTAAGTATTTGTTTTAAAATTAGGAAATGAGGCATTAAAACCATAAGTAAGGTTTAACCGAATTTAGGATTAATATTTAAGCGCATAACATGTACGCTAATGGCATTTCCACTTACTTTCGTAAACAAACCTATTATTCTTTATTTTAGAATCTATTCTAACTTATCAATTTCTTCAAAACACTACCTCACACAATTCGCATATGGTAAGTCATATTTCATTTATGTTTAGGTATTTACAAAGCTTCATAAACATCCAAAAAGGTTAGGACATGATCTGGTAAAATTTGGAAATGAACAAACTCAAAATATTACAATTTCCTGCCCATCATGTCCCCTTCCCAGAATGTATACCTATATTTGTTTCCTAATTTTCATATAGCAAATGTTCAAATTAGGTTTTTAGGTTTTCTAGACATTTATTCCCCTATTTCTCTAATTTCCATAAAATTAAAAATCTCACCATTTCAACTTTTAATTCATGAAACATGTACTAAATATCACAAGCTGCAGGTTACCATAATCAATCTCAAATTTCAACATCATTAAGCTAGAATTAAGTCTAGGTCTCTCTAGATATTTTTAGAAATATGCCTTAGGTTTTAGCGCTAATTAGAATTACCCAATTTGGAGGTTTGTAGGCTAAGTTATGGCCAAAACATTGGGACTAGTTCAAGTGAACCTAGAACCTATGACAGAATTTCACTAAACATGGTTATCTCTCTTATCATATTCAACCAAAATTGACTTTTGGATTATACCACACTAAAAACCCTAGGCATGGCAGATTCAAAAGCTTAATTTCTAGATTAATTTTCTTGTTTTCAACCCATAAAGCCTTCCAAACTTATTATCTACTTCATGGAAAGTTAAAATCACCATCGATTTTACACAAATCCATTCCATGCGAAACCCATAAAACTAGAAATTTAGGCTAGGAAAACTTACCAATTTCTTTTAATCTTTTGGAGAATTGAAGAACACTTAGTCTTGATGAAGCTCTCTTCAAATCATGCTCCAAAATCCATAAAAAAGGTAGCTTCCTTCTTCTTCTTCTTCTTCATGTTGGTCGTGAGTCACCCTTCCTACTCTTCTTTCTCTTTTATTCATTTGGTCTCTCACTTTCACTACATTTTTTCTATCAATGGCCAGCTACTCACGTTTAAAGAAGATGAGAATTTTGCTTAATTAAAAGTTTGCCCACAATTTTCATTATAATTACACCTTTATCCTTAATAATAACAGCTTATAATTATAACTTTACCAAAATGTCTCATATTTACAATTTTGTCCCTACATTTGTCACCATTTAATTGGTTCTCTTTTAATGACTATCTTATCGTTGAATTGACCATAAATATACTCGAATTAGGGTCAAAAATTATTGATTGGATGCTTTAAAATAATTTTGAATGGGTTTAAAATCCTTAATACCCATTATTATGGATTTTGTGTATCTTGATTGGTGAATGTGTTAACGATACAATTGTGGCTTTGTGAATCAATTAACAACAGTTAGATTAATCTTCGGAAGAGCTGAAAACAATAGGAAGTTGTTCCTTGAATTTCTTTTTCAAGTGTTCTTATTTATGTTGATTTTGTATAGCCACTTCAGTTATTTATTTAGTGTTCTTTTGTTATAAGATTATTAAAAAAATCCTTTATTAAGGTCAGTATGAGGTGGTCGTACTATTGGATGTAAAATTCTTTCACAGGTAATGAGGACGATGGATATTGTCAAGCAATGAGTGGTATCGGCTCAATAAAACCTTGTATAAAACTATTATTGTTAGTAAAAAAATTAAAGTGAGTGATCGCCCCGCAAATGTGGGCAACATATGCCGAACTGCGTTACCAAATTTTGGTGTTAATTTACATTTGCACTATAATTTTTTCGATTTTTGATTATGCTAAAAACGATTGCGGTAAATTGAAGATTTTGACAAAACTAATACACCCCTATGGTTTTTTTCAATTAGTATCAAAGCGAGTCACTGAATTAGAATTTGGTAAATCAAGTCGGTGCAGATCCTTGTTTTGTAGTTATGATTATAAGAGAAGGGGAATCAATCATTTGGCTATCATTGTTAAATGGTTCAAATTATCCTATGTGAAATCACAAATGAGAGTATTCATTCAGACGTAATGAACAAAAGCGTAGAACTCAGTTTTAAACACTAGACACATCTAGCGACGAAAAGGGAGAAGTAGTGCTTAAAAATACATCTGAGTGGACAAAGGCTAAAGAAGAGAGAGCGCTTGGAAATTCTCAAGCCCTGTACGCCATCTTCAATACAGTTGATGAAGGTCACTTTGTTATGGTATTAGCTTGTGAATTGATAAAAAAAGCTTGGGATATTTTACAGACTATTCATGAAGGATCGAAATCTGCGATAGCCTTAAAACTTCAAATATTAGCTGTGAGATTTGAAGAGCTGAGGATGGAAAAAAGTGAAACTATTGGAGACTTCCATCAGAGACTGCGTGATATAGCAAACCAAGCATATCAACTCGGGAAGAACTCTAACTTGAAACCAATTAAGAAGACATTGAGATCATTGTCTCTGAGGTTCATACCAAAAATTACTATCATTAAAGAAGCCTATGATATCACTAAATTGTCTTTGGATAAGGTAATTGGGATTCTTACCAACTTTGAGATGAATTTGTTAAGGGATAATCGAGAGAAGAGCAAAGGTTTGGCATTGCAAGCTGAGATTAGTAAAGCCTTGAATGAATTCGAAGGTGAATAGGATGAGAATAAGGATATGGAGTTATTAAAAAAATTCAGCAAGTGGTTAAAGAAAGTGAAGAATGATAGATCTGAGTTTAGACAAAACAGTGGAAGTTCATCGAACAACTACTTCAAACAATAAGCTAACACTCAAAAGGGTGAAAAAATGAAAAAAATTCAATGTCATAAGTGTTCAGACTTCGGACATATACAAGCGAAATGTGCTAACACCTTGAAGAAGAGAAAAGGGAAGTCCTATACAAGAACTTGAAAGGAAAATGAATTCGGAAGTGAGTATAATAGTGAAGAAGAAGCTGTAAATAGTACTGCGTTAGTTGCTTTATACAATAAAAGTCTAATTACTTGCTTTACAACAACCAAGAAGGAAGTAACCGATGATGAAAACATGAATAAATCAGAAAATTATGGAAAAAACACAAACGAATCAGCTCAAAGCTCAATCTCAGATTATGCCAATGATGACAGTACTTCAAATGATAAAAAGGAAGATATTTATGAAGCCTGTGAGTTAATGTACGTTAAATGAGTCCAAACATGTAAGAAAAATGAGAAGTTGAAGCAAAAAAAACTCTACAATGAAGAACACCATTTAAAACCTTGAGAAGAAATTATTATCTACAATAGATGAGTTTAACGAAACAAAGTTGAAGCTGGTCAGTACGGAAAAGTGAATAAGAATGTTAAATAGAGGTACCAAAAAATTAGAAAAGTTATTGGAAATTAGTAAAACTAAAGGAGATCTTCAAGGCATTGGCCATAGAAGTGGATGCTCCAAGTCGAATGATGAGAAAGTTGGTGCAACTAGATCTATCCAAGGAGAAATCTCAAAGGAAAATCAGAGGTTCATACCTATATATCACTTTTGTGGAGTAATCAGGCACATAAGAGCGAAATGTTATAAGTTGTTACAAATGATATTTTAAAGAGGTCAAAATCAAAAATTTAGACACTCTCCATTAAATTTCTAACAGCAACCCATGTTACCGAAGCACTCTTAGGTTAGTAAGGGTCAAGGATAAACACAAAGACATAGTAAAGGAAAATCAAGAAAGTATCCAAATTCACAGTTAGCTATTGCTTTTGAAGAAATTGTTCAGACTAAGGATAAGTCAGTTGCTTCAGATGATAAAATCAACCAGACAATTGATGATCTAGATAATATGACGAGGAATAAGTCTAGGTTTGAATTTCTTTGAGGAGCACAAGGACTGTGTGTTTTACATTTTTAAAGTATATTTTGATGTTAGTTATTAAAAAAAGTTCAAAGGAGTTATCGTTTAGGCTTTCTAAGTTTTATTAGTTTTCTAATGTTCAGTTGATTGATGTGTACATGAGGTTATATTTGATAATGAGGTTTATGAATTTGATCAGACTTATGAAGATAGAATTGAAGTGAGCAATGATATGTTGTCATATGTATTAACTGGTAGTAAATTGTCATCTTGATTTTCTGTTATTGCACTACGTGTTTATGATTCTTCCGCTGCACCTACTACTGCTTTTTATGCTTCTTTATTTGTTGAGAATGATCACATTAAAGGCATTCTTGTTTTGAAATTGTTTTGTCCTAAGGAGGAGATATCAAATTGTTTTTGGTGAATATTTCATTCAAGGAAAGATCTTAAAGTATCTCCATGACTATTAGTCCTGTTTTTTGGCATCTTTTTATCCCAATAGGGAGAAATTTAGATGATTAGATATTTGATAGATGTTCATTATTGTTTCTTTGGATGTTTCTTGAACTTAAAGAATTTGATGGATGTTCTTTGGAACTTTGATGTTAGATTAAGGGAGAGTTTTTTATTTGTAACAAAAAAGCCAAAAAGAGGGAGATTTTTAAGATATTTTTTATATATCTTATTGTTTAATTTTGGCATTTTTTATTATTGCGTTTCCAAGATAATGTTTAAAAAATCCAAATCAAGATATAGTGTAAATAATTAATACTCTTTATTGGAGTTGGACTCTGGTATAAAAATTGCAGTAAAATTAGAAGTCTGTCTCTAATTGAAGTTCAAGTGGATTATGTTAGATTACAGATAGACATCGTGTTTCTTTCTATTGAAGTAAGGTAGGCTTGTGTGAGTGATTTTTTGTTGGAGTCTTGATTGGTTGATAAAGCATGTATAGGCACATCATGTTGCTATTATGTGGAGTATACTGTGAGATAGCTAAAGGAATGTAGCTAATTATTTTGTCAAAAAGATTCCTATGTGCGTGACCTAGCTTCTACATTTGAAACGTTAGTGATTTGGTGAAGATTTTGGCTGGGTGTTTACTTGATAGGGTGTGCATGATCTTGCTTCTGCTACAATACACGTGAGTGATTTTGGTGATTTTTTGGTTTTAGTGTTGATTGCATTCATGGATAAATTATGAAGCCTTGATCTAATGATTTTGGTAATTTAATGAATGTTACGTGATTGCTTGGTTTGTTGATTGGCTAAAGATGTGTGAGTGAAAACTGGAATAGGAGTACGTGTTTCAGATCACGTTGAAGTGAAGTGTAGAATATTTCAAGGTAGCGGCATATTGGACAAGTGCGACTCTATGGGTGTGTGACTTCTCGACTGCGTTGTTTTTGGTTGACTGCATATGGTGCGTGTCCACAACTCCATCTTAGGCAGCAACAATTATTAATGATTTTTCTGTGGGCTGCATGTATCTTGGTTGGTGAATGTGTTAACGATGCAGTTGTGGCTTTGTGAATCAATTAGTGTCATTAGTAAAAAACAGTCAGATTAATCTTCAAAAGAGCTGAAAACATTGGGAAATCGTTATTTGTTTCTTTTTCAAGTATTCTTATTTATATTGATTTTGGTTTAATCATTTGAGTTATTTATTTAGTGTTTTTTGTTATAAGATTGTTGAGAAAAATCATCTGTTGAGGTTAATACGATGATCGTACTATTGAGTGTGAAATTCTTTCACGAATAGTGAGGAAGAGGGATAGTGTCAAAGGTTGAATGATGTCGAATCAGTAAAGCCTTGTATAAAACGATTGTCGTTAGTGAAAGAATTAAGCTAGGTGAAAGTCCCACAGATATAGACAAGGTGTATCAAACCGCGTTATCAAATTTCGGTGTTAATTTATATTTGTGCATTTAATTTTTTTAGTTTTTATTGTGCTAAAAACGATTGCGATAAATCGAAGATTTTGCAAAACTACTACACCCCCTACGATTTTTTCAAGATTTAGGTATATTGAATCTAGGGATATCAATAGGCCAGCCCGAGCTGACCCAACCCGTCATTAATTATTTTATATAAAAAATGTTCAAAACGACGTCATTTTGTTAAAATAATCGATGGGCCACAGGCCGAGCTAGGTCAAACATGGCCTGATCAACCTGGCCCGTGGCCCATCCAGGATCAGGTCAACACGGGCCAAAAACAAGTTAGGCCAGGCCACTTTTGACATGCCTAATTAGATTTGTGGCCATTTCAGTTATTGACTTTTCCAACAAACAATAATGCTAATTAAGAGTTAGGTTTTCTTTGAGCTCTTGTCAACCATAATCTGAAAAAATTGGGCTCTTATCTAACCAGAGAGAAAAAGTTAGCTTCACTAATGAGAATGAGAACAAACACTATGTAAATCTAATCAATTCATTAGCTTATAATGACAATTACTGTTCAAAATAGATCTTGACTGGGGAAGCACACTTAAGATTATCATTGGGGCAGCAGGTGCGGTAGAAGAGCTATACAATCAATCACCTCCACTCATCTACCGTGATCTGAAGCCTCAAAATCTACTCTTGGATAAGGTCAAAAATACATAATTTAGTAAAAATTTAACCATGTAATCAATTGAAGATAGGATTTAAGATGTCCGTCAACTGTTTCGTTAAATCCTCTTGATGCTGAACCAAGAGTTTGTCCCAAAACTATCTGATTTTGGGACTGTCATAGCAGAAGGAGAATATTTGAGACTTTGCACTCTTGAATATACTGACCCGGTCACTCTAACCAATGGTAAGTTTTGAATTAAACCATTCTCATAATTCTTATAACCATCAATTAATGAACTTTTGCTCAACCCACAGGAGAAGCTAGAACCAAACCAATTGATATCTACAGCTTTGGTGTGGTTATACTTCCAAGTTACATTTTCTTAATAAAAAGACTTACCAAAGCTGAAAATTACAGCTTAACTACAAGAAATCATAATTAGATCATATGATAGGCTTGAAGTATAAATTTCAAGAGTCTTTCAGGTATGGTTAATACTAAGCACTTGACACTTTTTAAAGCATAAATTAAGAGTGTGAGATATACAATGTGTATGTAGTTGGAAGTAAGATGAACGATAATCTACTCAAATATTTACTTTAACTGAAGTAACATATACAACCCATTTCATTATTTCAGTGCTCAAAACATAGGAATTGAAGTAACCCAAATCTACATATGTAACTCTAACCCACGTATTGCAGCAAAACAAGCTTAGATACATATTCACGACGCAATGTTTGTAGACAATAGCATAATCATAGAGCAAAACAAATTAGGTCTGAGCATGGTTGATGATCTCTAGAACGTTTACAAGCTTGTTAGTTGGATTTTCTATTGATGCCCTAAAGCAAGTGAAATGTACATAAACGGAGACAAGAGAAGTATCTGTTCAATTTCCATGTACAGTAAACCAGGGACTTCCAACTTTACAACTGTTCTGTCAAAACATATTTGACAACAAAGCAGCGCAGCGCTTTGTCGGTACAATAAAACATTTCAAACCTATGAATTTATCGCATGTCCTTTTTTTGTATATAGTTAGCTGCTTAGTAAAAGCTATTTCCTTTGTTTTTCTTTGAATTTAAAAGGTAAACAAGGTTAACAACAGAAGCTCAACGAGTATGGAAGACATGTGCATACTAAAGCAGAATCAGCTGTACATGACCGGAAATTTCACAGATCCCATCTAATATCATAGAAAATCACTTATCAACATAGAAACTTCCAACTTGATGTTGTTTGGCGCCAACAAACCGGGGAAGGCACTAAGGAGCACGTATACACTAAAGCAGCTAGCTCTTGAGTAATTCCAGATCCTTGGAAGAGAAGAGTAATCAGTAAAGCAGATCTAAGGAAAGGGTGTTAGAATTAAACTGAAACAAAAAGAAAAGAAGACAGATCTTATCTTTGATTTAGCCATTGTGCACCTTCTAACTATTTCTCCAGCCGTTGACTTATTTGAGGCGTAAATTTCAGTTCCTTACAAATATCTGTATACGCCCTATCTAATTCTGATAATATGCTCCAAGAAACGAGGTAGCACATTTATCATTTTTGTCTTGACTTGTTTGATGCGAACAACATATCAATATATGCTTTAATATGAGGTTGGCCAAGTCTCCAACCAATCACCTTTCACCATCCTAAATCATGCAGAAACACATTTAATACCCTCGTAGGGTCTTAATTATCATAAAGTAACACAAACTGATCACCATAATATGTCAAACATACATACTAAACAGGTAATAAGTACATCATAAATACATTCAAATAAGATCTTAAATAATACTTGGTGGCATCTCGAAATACTAAGCACAACAAGCTTAGATACAGATTCAGGACGCAATGCTTGTAGACAATAACATGATCAC
>JAOTJB010001084.1:0-11966 GCA_027123815.1 Erythroxylum minutifolium | reverse complement strand
TTATAACTTCTAATTCACTTTGCATTTCTATTGAATTTTATGTGTGAATTTTGGAATGAATATATGTGTTTCTTGTTAATGATAATGTTATACTGGTGCCATATATGGCTGTGGTTTTAATTTTGTTCTTTGTTCAACAGAGGGTTGATTTTATAAAAATAGGAACTCTATCGAAATTTTTATAAAATCTAATTTACTTATAATTAACATTTTATTTTGATGCAGGAAAAGTCTATGAACATGGCACCTACACCCCGTCAACTATTTTTGCACATTCACACTAAAAAGCATGACGGGGTGAATTCGTCAACGATCGTTGTAGAGAAGTCATTATATGTTAAATTTATGATTTAATATTAATAATGATTAATAATTATCACTTACTAATTATTTACACCAAAAAATAGGTTCAGCCCATTTTTACTGTTTTGGGCCGAAAACTCGAAGCCTAAAAGAAAGCCCATGGTTCGGAGTCCAAAAGAAATCTATTGACCCTGGCCCATCAGATTCCAGTGTCCAGCAAAGAGGAAAGTAGTAGAATTGGAGTTGTGGTGAGAGTCTTGAAGTCCAAGATAATGAGAAGATAAGATGATAAACAGGATAAAGTTTTATCCAAATTTTATCTCTATCTGGTATCTTATCTCTATCTAATAGGATAAAGTTTTATCCAAATCTTTATCTTTATTTAGAAAGATAAAATTTTATCAGGATTACAAGTTGAATTGCAGTAGGACACTCATCATCGTTGGCTATAAATTGAAGTTTTGAAGTAGAAAGAAGGCTCTCCAACTGTTGATATATCAAAAGCCTGACAGTTCAGCAAACCTATTAGCTTATTTCTATTTTCGGCAATCCTCTATTCTTTCCTAGCATTAGTCTTTCTTTTCAATTGTTATCAGTAATTTTCAATTTCTTACTTATTGTGTTTTGTCGAATTATTTACCAATAAAGTAAAGTTCTTTTCTGTTAGATTTCTTGTCCCTTTCTAGCATACACAATCATTTGATTTTAGTCAGAAATTACCAGTCACAATATTTTCTTTCTTATTTCCTAGTTTGGAATCACTTTAAATTCTTAGCATGCTCGCAAATCGAAAAAAAAGGCTACGTGTTATCCTTTAATCAAAATAAAGGCAAACACTAATATATAAACATTGCTTTCTGATAGGATCAAATACAGCAAACCATTGAACGACAGTCTCAGTACTCAGAAAATGTTGATGAGGTTGACACTTATCTTGAAGCAGTAGGTGGTAGGGATCGTCGTGGGAGGATATTCAACTTAGGATCATTTATAAATACTTGTTATTCGCAAACCTCTACGTCTAGTATAGCAGCATCTGCTAGGCCATATAACAACAATAAAGTGGAAGTGCTTGAGAGCACAGTGCAGAAATTGTCTACTCAGTTGCAACAGACGTTGCAACAGTTACATCAGTTGTAACAGTCGATGGCAGCGCAACAACAGTCAATGCTGCTGTACGCTCAGCTCTATCAAGAGATAGATGAATTGAAGGGTAAGAGCAGCACATCACCGCACCAATCAGACGATCCACTATCTCCTGATCAGTAGTGTAGTTTTGGTCATTTAGTTTGTATTACAGATACTTATTATTCACAATGTAACGTTTTTATTATCAATTAAGATATTTTAAATTATAATCATTAATCAAAATTTCTATTTAACCAAATTAAATGTATATTATAAATATTTAATTATTAAAATTATGTATTAACTATAATTTAAGTATAATGACAATATATTTTTTTAAAAAATTTAAGCAATAAATTACCGACGGAAATAAACGTCCATCGGTAACTTTCTAAATAACTTATCGACGTTAAAGTCTATATTCCGTCGGTAATACATAAAATATACCGAAGGATGTTAAATTATGTCGATAACTGTTCAGCATATTTACGGACGGAAAACATGCTACTATTGATAAATTTACCGACGGTAAATAACATTCCGTAGCTAAATTTACCTACGGTTAAAGAACTTACTATCGGTAAATTTAGTGTCGAAAAATGTCTAACCGTCAGCAAATTTATGGACAGAACGCTTGTTATGGTCGGTACATTTTCAGTATATTTACCGATGGTTTATCATTTTCCAACGCTAAATTTACCGACAGTAAATTCTTGTACCATCGGTAAATTTGTCTACTACTGATTTCTGATGTTTTTGTCTGTCGGTAAATTTCGTCGGTAAGATGTTATACTGACGAAATATTTGTGTTTTTCATCGGTATTTTTTGTCGTAAAATGACAATTTTCTTGTAGTGATCGAGCAGATGCCTAAGGCTTAATTTTGGGAATACAATCACAGAGATAGTAAAAAAATTGGCCAATCACGTAAACCCTCGAAACCTAAATATACAGATCCATGTCCTATCCTTAGGAATACGAGGTGTGGAAGAAAAGGAACCTTAGACGACTTAGAGGTATCAAATCACCTAAAGAGTTCTTGCATGTGAAATAAGTCAAGAACTCAGAGAGCTCATCCTTTTGAAAAATCCTAACTAAGCATGTAACAGAAACATCCGAGCCTCTCTGAATGTTTAAGAGGCTAAGCAATTTAACACAAGAGCATGCAAGAAAATCAAAGGATAGGAGCAGAAGGAAAGCAAGAGAAAGAGGAAATCGTTTCAGGGAGAATCTAGTGTAAAAAAGAAATACAGATCAAGAAGAAATATAACGAAACCTGATCAAAGACCCTTCTCCACTCCCCCAGAGGAAGGTGATATCCAGAGATAGAGAGAATCTCACCATAAAACTTTACCTGAGGAAAGATGAAAGTGATCAGATGAAGAAGGAGAAAGGAAAGATGGACCAAACTAAACGGTCTCACTTACAAGTGGTGGTTGCGAAACAAGGCCTCCATCGCCACTTAAGATAAAAACCCTAATTGGGGAAGATTATGGGTAGCGAGAAGCAGAGGAGGTGGAAGTTTACTTCGTTAATCCAAAACCTTCATTAATAAGGCATTCTTTATCTCACACATAGTGTAAAGCAATAGTGCGAAGTTAGATATTTTGCTCCTAAGAACAATTCAGTTGCATTATAAAATAATTCCAACTTCACACAAAGTTCTTTAGCCAACTCCCATTGCTCTTCTGTAGGCATGCAAGTGTACTGAGAGTCTCTTTGTCTCAACCTAGCAAACACATCATCATATTGGACTGTCGAATCCAACATCTTGAAGGTTAAGTTCCATCTGGTTAGATAATCCAAAACCAACATCTTCGTACTCAGAATGTATGTAAATCATGCAGTTTCTTCAAATTTCTCAACTCTTTTTAGTTGTTACCCTCCAATATACTACACTATTCCGAATTGAATCTATTCCTTCCTTTATGATATTCAATCCATCCTACACAGTCAAGTTTAGAATATACTCAAAATAACGCATATGGAATAACTTTCCACTAACCAGCATGCCCTCAACCCATATCTTATTTTTCAACTTCTCAATCATAGCATCATTCGTGCTATAATTGGTGACTGTTATGGTGGATAATTTACTGTCGATATTAAAATACATCAAATAGTCTCCCAATACGGTTGAAAACCTTTCACTTGTATGTGATGCTGGCACATAAATGAACATATCATGTATAAATATTACCAAAATCAATCATAATGTAATGAAAAAGTAAATGATAACAATATTAAAGAACATAAATTACCTCAAAAGTTTATTATGTAAAGTCCAATCATTGTCAACATAATGTGCCGCCACTACCATATGACCTTTCTTTTGGTTATTAGTTGTCCACATGTCTATTATAGTGGCAATCAGTCCTTTATTACTCGACAATGCTCTTAAAACCTATTTCTTCTTATCCTTAATATCTTCATAATGTCCTTCTTTAAAGTATTCTACCTTGGAACCTTAAAGGTTAGTTGTAGTGAATTGCAAAACATCTTAAATCTTTTGGTATCAATCATAGATAATGGATATTCATCACTAATTACCATATAAGTCATCAAAACCTTGATTTGTTGCTATCATAAGATGTTGCGGTCATTTCATTCTTCCCTCTCATAATGTTAAGGGTAAAAAATGTTTGACCTCTTAATACCATTTTCCTTCTACTATATAAATCCATATGTCTTTTTGAATGAGAGGTTCCACCTTTTAAACTCCAGGTCAACATCTTCTGACAATATTTACTTTCAACTTTTTTTACTTCGTTTGTTGGTCTAGTCTTATTGAAGTGGTTCTAACTTCACTTTTCAATTAATTTTGAGTTGAACTTCTATCTTCACTTAGTACGGGACTAAACGTTTCCACTTTTATCTTTGTCACTAGATTAGAACTTTCTTATGAAGGAATATGTTCATCCATCTGAAAAATCAATATATAAATATAAATATATGTTATTTATAATCATAATTGAATAACATTATGATTAATATATATGTATTGTATTAAAATACAAGCCTTAAAATAAGGAATTACAAAATGGATAAAGATAAGTGAAAATGAGTTGGTTGGGATATACAAAATATTTGATTTATTGAACTTGGATAATATTCTGGTAAGTTGTCTTATATTTTCTTCCCATTTTCTTACTCATTTGTCACTTCTGTATCTAAACCAAGAATTCTTAGGGTTTCACTACATAGACTTCCCATCATATATTGTTAGAAATAACCAAATTTAAGGTTAAATTATCTTATTGCTTCTATGGTGTTTTATATGAATGACCATATAAGTATTACTAGAATGAGTGTATACAAGTATCAGGATAATTACCTCTTAATTTTTCTTAAATAAAATAAACCTAGATCAAAACACATTGCTTGAATGGAATGCTCTATTAACGTTGCCTTACAAATGAAGATATCTTAAAAGCACCTATTCTTAGAAAAAGATAACAACTTCTTAAGAAGCAAGACATTGACTGGCATCTTCTAATTTCTTCCAAACTAAACGTCCATTACAACTAGATTCGACCTTAGATTTATTATGCAAACAAAAGTTCAAACAGATAATGGTTATACTAAAGCATATTATTACAAAAAAATAAATAACTTTCTTAATTGCGATGCCTTAGTAACATGACCATTTCATACAAAACTATAAGGAGTATGCAAATCAACTTCTAATCTAGAATGCCAAGTGAATTATTAGTTATCGAATTACTAAATAACAATTCTAAAATTCGATACATTACAGTTGTTATCCCTATATATACTTATTACTTGCAAAAAAAATTTAAACTTGTTATTTTTTATTCGTCACAGATTTTATAGGGTATTTCCTCAAATACTTTACAAGCATTAGCTAAATCACCAAACCTTATATACATATCCACCAAAGCATTCCCTATGTAAAAGTCAGATCTGTAACCACAACTCCTTAATCCTCTCTAAATAATCAAACATGTTTATTAATATGAAGGGGGTAGGGGCACCTATTACGGCTAGCGACTGGTGGATCGATAAAGGGACAACTGTTGCGGCTGATGATTGGTGGCATGATTGAGTGCAAGTGATGTTAAGATGTGAGGGAAAGGTGAAGGAAGAAATAAACATAAATCAAAGCGACACAGTGAGAAAGAGTTATGCAGAACGAAATCATTTTTTTGTTTTGCTTCATCTGTTTAATTGTTTCCTACTTAAAACGACATCATTTTTCTTTTAAATCAAAATGATGTCATTTTTCTAGTTTAGATAGTCAAGCCTCAGGCCGGACTCCAGCTCAAGCCTGACATTTCCCTTCATAATAGGCCTGAGGCTCGGTCAACTTGGACCGGGCCAGACCATTTTTATCACCCCTATTTTCAAAGGCTTTGCTTAAAAAGGAACCTAGTTCTATTCTTTCTATGGATTCTTATAAGAATAAGAAAAAGGGCTATAAAAAGAATATGAATAAGAGACATAAGGCTTTTGCTAAAATAGAAAAGCAAACTGATCATTTCTAGAAAGACAATAATAAGGAATATGATTTTATTATAGAGTTATTGGATATTAACAGAGGAACTGTAAAGCTTATCTTGCTATCCTAATGGACAAGAAATTTAATGATGCTTCATCCTTGAGCATATTTATGATTAAGATTATATTAGTATACAACTGCTAATAAAGAATAGATCATTGAGGAAAAGCATTCTGAGTTAGTAATAGAACAAGTGTTATTTTATTAGCAATATGAAATTGTAGTTTAGTTTTGCCTTTCAACCTTGTATTAGAACTAAATAATTTTTATTATGTTCTAGTTATTACAAGAAACATTTTTTCCTGTTTATTTATATATGAAGGGATTTTTTTTGTTAAGAATAAAAGTTGTTCTGCTTATAAAGTTGATGTTTATTATAGATCTGAATTACTTACAAATGCTTTGTATGAATTAGATATAGAAAGGCCAATCCTTAATATATATAGAAAGAAAAAAATTAAGTGAGCAAAATCCATTTTTCTATTATATTATAAGTTAGGTCATATTAACAAGACTAGAACAACAAAGTTATATAAAGAAGGATATTTAGATATTTTTGATTATAAATCATATAAAACTTATTAGTCTTGTTTGTTAGGTAAGATGATTAAACTATAGTGGAAATGTATAATGTGCCAATGAGCTAGTATAGCTTATTCATTCAGATGTATATAGCCTTAGATCTACTCAAACTGAAAGTGGGTACTCATATTTTATTATTCACAAATTATCATTCTAGTTATGGTTTATGCGTATTGAATAAAGCAGAAGTCTAAATCATTTGAAAGGTTTAAAAAATTTAAACTTGAGGTTGAGAAATGAACTAATAGAAGTACTAAGGAATTTAGATCTAATTGAGTTAATGATTATTTAGATCATAAGTTTCTTAGTTACCCTAAAATTAATGAGTAGGATTCTCTCACAATGGTTTCCACATAGATCTCTACTATCTAATTCAGTGTTTGGGAGGAGAAATCATTCTCTATTAGATAAGTTGTGTTCCATGACTTGTCATGTAGTCCTTTATATTTTTCTTTAGGGATATTCCCTTGAAACTACTACTTACCTTCTTAATAGAGTTCCATTTAAATTGATTTGTAAGACTCTTTCTGAGATATGGACTTATACTAGAACAAACTTGTTATACCTAAAGATTTAGAGATGTGATACTTTTGTGGAGCATACAATATTTGATAAACTTAAAGATAAATTAAATAAATACAAATTTGTAGGGTGTCCAAAAGAAAATATTAAACATCAATTTTACCATTCCCTTAAGTAAGAAGTGTTTTTCATAAGACATGCTCCATTTCTAAAAAGAGAATTTATCCTAAAGTAAAGTAATGGGAGTAAGGTAGAACTTAGAGGTATCAAGAACTAAAAATGTACATTTAGATGAAACAGAAACCTCAAGTTGGTACATATGATTTACAACTAGGATTTCAAAATACACATAGCTCTCATTGCACTATATCATTCTTAAAATAGATTTGATTTACATATTAAAAAGTAAAAATATGATACATTGCTTATGAATGATGAGCCTACTAATTTTAAGGAAGCAAATTCTAACATTAATTCTTTAAAATGGCATAAAGCTATGGGATTTGAAATGTAATCTATATACACTAACCAAGTATATAATTTAGTGGATCGATGCAATTCTACAATTAAATTTTTAAGATATAAATAAACATGATTTTATAGGCACATATACAAAGAAAGACTAGTGGCTAAAGGGTTACAAACAAAAATAAGGAGCTGACTATGATGAAAAAAATTCTAGTAGAAATTCTTAAGTTCGTAAGATATTAGTGGCTCTATCTACATACCATAATTATGAAATCAGAACAATTAATGTCAAGACAATATTTCTCAGTGGGGAGTTTGCTTAAGGATATGTATATGACATAATATGCAAGTTTTGAATTCAAGAGGTTTCCTAATCATGTTTACAAGTTACAAAAATTTATTTATGAACTTAAGCAAATACCATGAAGTTGGAACAACAATTTTGATGAGACAAATAAAGAGTTTGATTTCATAAAAAAAAGTGAAAAAAACTTTATATTTATGAGAAGGTTAGTAGGAGTGCGTTTGTTTTCTTAGGAGCTATATATAGATGATATATTACTAATTGGAAATGAGATTTTGATGCTTCAATCTATAAAGGTCTAATTATCCAAGAACTTCTCTATGATGGATATGGGAGAAGCAACTATATTCTGGGAATAAAGATTGATAGAGATAGATAGAAAAGATTGCTTAGCTTATCTTAGTCCAAGTATATGGACAAAGTGTTAAAGAGACTTAGTATGGATAATTCTAATAGGAGATTCTTACCCATTTCAAATTAGATTTCTCTCTCAAAGAGTATATAGCTACAACAGTAAGAAGAGAGATATAAAATGGATTGTGTTCCATATGCTTCTACTATTGGATTAATCATGTATACGATAATATATATGAGACCAAAAGTTTATTATTTTTTAAGCATAACAAGCATATTTCAATCCAATTCTGGTAATGATCAATAGATGGTCTTAAAAAACATCTTAAATTAATTAAGAAGAACAAAAAAAATTATTAGTTTATAAGCGAGGTAAACTAAGAGTTAAGGGTATTCAATTGTGATTTTTAGTCCAATCATAATGATAACAAGCCATAATCAGGTTACATCTTAATGGTGGTTTAGTAAATTGCAGAGGTTCCAAACAACCAATCATTTTTGATTTTGTGACTAAGATAAAGTACATTTTAATGTGTAAGTTGGCAAAGGAATCTATTTGGATTAAGAAGTTCATCATCGAACTTGAAGTGGTTTATAATATTATTGAGTCGATAGTATTATCTACATAATAATGGTGTTATTATACAGACAAAGGAATAAAGGTTTCATCAAAGATCCAAGAATCTATTCAAGAAGTTTCACTTGATTAAGGAGATATTGGAACATAAGGATATTATATTAGAGCGAGTACCTACTGAAGAGAATTTTGTAGATCCTTCCATTGAGTAAGGATGTCACAATTTTGTCCCTAGTTGATCGAGCCACGGGTTAAAAGTGATCAGCCCACAGGCATTACTTAACAAAATGATGTCGTTTCTGACTTTTTTAAAATATATATATATATATCTATATATAAAAGATAGACCGGGTTGGCTCAGTCCATTAACATTCCTACCATTAAGGCTCTATATGAATTAGCAGTTTTTGATTCCTTTGACCCCGTTCATGATCTAATATGCAGACAAGGTATGTTCGTTATACTATTTATGACTTGTTTAGGAATTATCAATTCATGTGGCGGTTAGATTATTATAAGAGGAACTATAACAAATTCGGGTATTTGGAGTTATGAAGGTGTCGCTGTAGTGAGTACTGTATTTTCCAACTTGTGCTTCTTAACAACTATCTGGCATTTGGTATACTGGGATCTAGAAATATTTTGTAATGAACGTACAAGAAAATCGTCTTTAAATTTACCCAAGATCTTTGGAATTCATTTATTTCTCTCAGGGGTGACCTGTTTTAGTTTTGGCGCTTTTCATGTAAACGAATTATATGATTGTCTCAAAAGATACATGATCGATATATGGATGAATATGGTAATAGATATATAGGCAATTGGCTTTAAAACAAATGGAAGATTGTAAGTTTATACCCTTACAATCAATTAGTCGTTCATAAGTAATATATAACAATATTAGTTATTCAATAAAGGCATTATTTATATTTATATATTGTATTAATGATTTTAATTCCTAATAATAAAGATAAAATCCTTGATTTTATGATTATGTAATTGAAATTATGATAGTATTATAATTATGATATTTAAATTGAATTTAGATATTATTACTAAATTATTTTTAGTTATACTTTTATTAAGACAAAATATTGATGAAACGATAAAATTAATATATATTATGTTTCTTTCTTATGAAGAAAGTAATTGATTTCACAATTGCAAGTATAGAGATACTTATAAGATATATGGATACTTGATAGAGAATAAATTCTCTGAACTAGCTCGATTATGATGATCTAGAATGAAACATTACTTACGTGTTTGTTGATATCATCGTTATGATGCTTATATAATTGATCGTTAGATTTAAGATTACCAAAGTATTTCATATATAAATTACCATATTTTATTGATTCTTTGACCTATTTTATTGAAAGAAGTTCAATTAGTAGTACCCGGAATAGTATAGACTATATGAAGATAGTTGAATGAGTCAATAACAGATTTTTCACATTAAGGTCTTGTTTAGTAACTATTAATAACGAAGCGGGAATGGGAATGCAATCTTTATTCCCTAACTTTTACTTGTTTTGTTGCTAGTAATGGGTTAAATATGGAATGAAAAAACTGTAATGAATTATAAACAATTCTAGACTTTTATTCCTAAGAGGGATGTGGGTATAAGTTAGAATAAAATATTAGGCATAAGAGATAAGTAAAGAGTGAGATATTATTATAATGTTGTCAAGATATAGTCAAGATATTGATTGCAAAATCATATATTACAATCTTTGTAATTTCTTTAATAATTATATTATTTTATTACATTGACAGTATATTAAGTAAAATAAGTCTTTTTAGCTCTTTAATTATATTCTTTTCATAAAAATTATTCATAATTATTTAAAAATTATAATTTTATAATTCATTGAAAAATAATTTTGATTAATTACTTATAAAAATATAAAAAATTTTGATTAATTATTTACAAAATAAATCATATAATAACTCAATATGAGTAAAAAAAATTCATCATCCTTCATAATATTTGATACCAAATATTAACATAACTGTTAACTTGATTAATCTCATTCGTAAAGATTGCATACTAAACACACATAATCAGGAATTTCATTTCTATTCTGATTCCCACTTTCTATTCCTATTCCTATTTTTTATTCTAATTCCTTCATTGCTAGTTAAAAAATAAGGGCCTAAGGTAATTAGGGAGAAGGTTCTCTTATTTTGTATTAAAATAATAATTTAAGGATTTCTCTATTTAGAGTGAATTGAGATTTGAATATCAATTATAAATCAATTACTAATTAACGAGAATGAACATGAATGAATTTAAATAGAGTATATGTTAAGTTTATGCTCTATTTATGATTGAAACATTGAATGATGAAATGAATGAATTATACAATATAACCATGCATAGATAAGTTACGTCAACCACTTTGATATTTCTAACATGTGAATGTCATGATATATTGCTATATATCAATATTGATTTGTAATTATAAATTATTTAATTAATTTAAAAATATTTTTAATTTATCTAATTCTAATTATAAATGAAAACTATTAATTTATAATTATTAACAATACAATAAGAATATGATACGTCAAACATAAAGAGTAATTAAAGAGAGAAAATTTAACTTTAATTAAGTTTAAAAAATTTAAGTTTAATTAAGTTTTAAAAGGGAAAGACTCAAGCGAGTTAGCACTCGTATGAATTCCTCTTAATTGTTGAGTTCTCTTTTCTTCTTTTCTTTTGAGGCTTGAGGCTAGAGTACATGCCAAGTAAAAGGCTTAGAATAGTTTATTTACTTTTTAGGCCTATCAAATTTCACTATGATAACTTACTTCTCGTATTTTTTTGCTAATTATAAAGAGAATAGTTGGTACAAGTACGTTGAGTTTAAGCACTTTAAACTTTGACGATAAGTCATTGTTGTTGTTTTTCTTATTGCCGTTGTTCTTATTGTTTTTGACGATGAAGATGATGATTATGATGAGTTTATGAGTACATTTTCACTATAGACATATCAGTTGACTCACTGGCTAAGAGACTCAAATCTGTAGATTTTCATAAACATAGAGGCAACGCGTGTATTATGTTAGTCTTTTAATGTTCTAACTTAATGAGAGTTTGTAATTGTTGCGTTACATTACATCTATTATAGTACCTGAGATGAATAAAGTTACAGTACTTATTTATTGTATTGTGATGTTTGAATCGTATGTAGGTGGTTATCT
>JAOTJB010000994.1:0-24528 GCA_027123815.1 Erythroxylum minutifolium | reverse complement strand
TACAGTTAATTTTGAGAGATTTGTATTGAAACAATTGTATTGTGTAAATTGGAAATGGGCCCAAGTGGCTAATAAAAAGTGTTTGTGATTTTCCATTGTGTTGTAATATGTTCTGTTTTCTGTTTAATAGACAAAGTGTTTTTGAAAGGAAAAAGTGGACATACAAAAAGTGATTAGTGTAAAACGTTTTAAAAGAGTTTACAAAAAAAATTATACCGACTTTTATTAAGTGATGTGACACGCCACCCTCGCGGGGCACGGATTCGAGTATCACCATCGATATCGGATTCGGGTTCGGCGGGAGTGGGGTATTACATTATCAAATCTTCCTAAACCTAAACCGACTGAATTATTAAGAGTACTTTAACTGCTCTCCATTTATCTGTAACATAAATAAAGACATATATCAAAATTAAATTAAAAACTTTATATCAAAATAAAGAACACTTGATTTTATTATCAACTATTATTACAAAAAGTGTATTTTTCAACTTAAAAATAACGCAAAAACGCATATTATCGATGCTTTGTAAATATTAGATAGTATGTGCTTTTGTGTTATTTTTAAGTTGAATGTCAAGTTCCAGTAATAGATGAAGTAACCACATCTAAGTTCTTCAGATTTTTCCTTGCCATCATTCCGATTTGGAATTAGGGTTTATGGTTATTGATTGGGTGCAGATGATTAAATTGCCAATCTGTGAGGTTATCAACCTTTGTTATTTAGGACTTACAAATTTGGCATTTTGAACTTGTCATTTTGGAAAGCATTTAACATGTCATTTTACTATACTTACGAAATTTTCATTTTGATTCTAACTTTTTATGAGGCATTTAGTTTGCCAAATTAAGTAAAATTTTTCTAAATTTACGAGTCTCATTTTGATTATGTTGTCTCGCAAAACATTTAGCTATCATTTTGATTGATAATTTGCGAGACTTTTAAGACTATCATATCGATTCTAACATTTTTAAGTTGTCATCTTGGCTAACATTTTCTTAGGCATTTAACCTATTATTTTTGCAATTTAAAAAAAAGACTTCAAATGAAGAAGTATGATATATTGAAAAAATGAATTAATATACTTGTTTAACAAAAGTAAGGTATGGAGTTTTGGCTATTCCAAGCCATTGGTAATTTGTATACTTATTCCTATATTAGTGTGAAATGGAATCAAAGAAAACAAAAATTTTGTCTTCTATTGTTATAATTTTGAGTTCATTTGTAATTGACGAAGTGATGCAGTGCGAACAAGGGAAACTCTTAAAATAATGGAGGAAAACATTGTAAAGATCCTTTATAACCTAAATCATGCTTTGAAATGAAAAGTTTGACTCTATAGGAAATTAATTCAAAGCAATAGTTGAATCTAGATCCTACCATTTAATTTGGGACGAAGGGCATCATTTAGATCTTTTTCAATTTCTTTATGTTCCCACCTTTTCTTAAAACTTAGATTTTTTTTCAAACCTTGAGACTATAAGAGACTCTTTTAAATTTAGTAATAGATGTTTCAATTTGTCCAAACATAACTGCCTTATGTTTTTGGAATTTTTTGAAAACCATTGTGGAGAACTATTTGTTGTTATTTTGTATGAATTAGTGCTTAAATTAAAACGTGGAAGCGTTATTTAGTGAGTTATGAAATGAAATAGTTAATTGGGAATTTTTTTGTAGATTCCCTATTATTGCTTCTTATTTGCTTAAATTGGTTGACCCTTTTTAAATTTAGTTTTAGTTTTGTTTTGATGATAATTGTTTGAATTAAGTATTTGAGGATAAATTGTTACGAGATGTTAATTAGATTAAAGAGAATAATTTCTAATTTATTTATGAATGGGTATAAGTAGGGGTTTGAGAAATTTGTATGGAATTTAATTGAATTCAAGAGTGAATCTTTGTTCTTAGCCTATGTTCATAATGACATTGCATTAAATTTGGTGCCTTATTTATAAATGGATATAAGGGGGAAGGTTAAATGTTAAGGCTATTAGCTATGGATGCTAATTAGAAGTTGATTACAATGGTAACAAATGAGTTAATTTTAGACTAATTGCATATTGGGATGCTTTAGTTGTTATATAATTGTTGATTGAAATTCCTCAGCCATGCTTTTGTTGGCATGGTCACTTCAAATGACTTAACCTTCGATGGGAAAACAGTTCTTGCGCACATTTTTGGTGGGAAAACAACTAGTTGGCATGGTCGAAGGGCACTTTCAGTGAGTAAAACACCCCGTTGACACAGTCGCTGGGCAATTTAGGTGACAAAAGAGCCCGTTGTAACGTTCGCTACGTAGCTTCAGTGAGAAGACAACCAATTGGCATGATCGCTGGACACTTTTAGTGAGCAGAACAACCTATTAGCATTATCGCTGAGCAGCTTAGATAAGAAAATAGTGCATTATAAGCATCATTGGACAACTTTGATGAAAAAAACAACTAATTAGCATGGTTGTTGGACGCCATTGGTGATCAAAACAAACCTTTGGCATAGCTGCTAGGCACCTTCAGTGAGGAAAACAACCCGTTGACTTCAGTAAAAAATAGCCCATTGTAATGGTCACTAGGTAGCTTTGATGAGAAAACAACCAGTTGGCATTGTCGTTGGGCACCTTCAGTGAGTAAAACAACCCCTTGGTATATGTTGATGGTAAAACCTATGTATTTATTTTACACTCAAAAATTGCAAATGAACGGGTTGTGACTTGTAGTTAAAAAGAGAAAATATCGATCCCACAGGAATTGATACCTAGATACCACTCAATTTTGACACAACTTTATTTAAAAAAAGAAATTGTTAAATGTGAATAATCTGAAAAATTAAATTAAAATTAAAAGACTAATGTAAACAATGTAAATTACCGAAATTGTAGAAAATCTGAATTCAAGAATCTAAATGCTAAAGATTATTTTTTCCCTCCTATTTTATTGATTGAATTGTGTCTCACCTTAGATTTCTGAATGTACTAATTACCCTCTCTCAAGGCATAACTATTTATCCCTTATCGAATTAACTGGAATCGATTGAACGATCTCTCAACCTGCCCAATGACTCTACCGATTCAACTAGTTATTAAACTATCCTATGGGTGATCAATTGCCTAGTTGAGATCTCTCTTCTAACTATTTAATTGAAGTGATGATTGCTAATCTATAGGTCGCCAACACTCATTGTACAATCCTACGTAATTTCATCTCACTCACTCTCTTGATTTATTACAAGATGACAATTAAGAGCAACAATCAACAAAGACAATTGCATTCAATTCAATAACATAGGAGTTCTAACAAAATAGTTCAAAAACAATCCCTAAAATGAATCAGCCTAACATGATCTCCATAACATCATCAACAATCAAATAAACCATTTTTACAAAGAATAGAAGAAGTTAGAATGACAAAAAATTGAATAGAAGGTCTCCTTCTATTCTTTGCCAAAATCTGGAATTTTGGTGTTGATGTGCTGTTTTGCCCAATCTTGGTGATGATCCTTGTCTTCAATCCTTCCTTAATGCTGCAAACATATGTTCTTCACTCAAGAATGGTGTTTCTATAGGCAGGTGTCGTCTACTTTTAAGGATGGAGGCTTAATTATACTTAAATAGTCTAAAAACTCTTGGTTTAATGAAGTCTCGTAGATTGCCTCGGATTATAATTCTCGCATCTGTAGGAATTTGCCTAATTCCCATGAGCATCAGAATTACAAACAGATGCACCTCACATTCTTCTGTGACTCCCACATCCGTGGGAATTTGCATGATGCCCATGAACGTGGGAATTTGTCACAAATGCAGTCTTCTTGTCTTCTCTTCTTTAATCTTTTGTTCAACCTCCAAGTTGCTCCCTCTTCTTTCCTACACAAAAATAGCCAATTCTTATCCTCAATTAGCATCAAACACACAAGAACAACAATGGAAATCAAAGTTGATGAAAACATACAAAATGAATCCTAAACTAGAACAATAATCAACAATTATGCTAGAAAACACATGTCAATTTCCTATAAAAACATAACCTAATGCACACCTATCAACATCCCCACATTTGAATCTTTGCTTGTCCTCAAACAAAATAAATACAACCACTCAGTTCTATCACTTCATTTTCACAAAGATTTAAACATACAATCCCTCAAATTCAAGCCAACTCAAATATCAAGTTAATGCACATATCATGACTATGTTTTCATCGGTGTACATAAGCAAACTTACAATTAACACAATCACTCAAAGAAAAGTAAAGATGCAAAATGAATCTTCCTCATGGTTTTTACTCATTTCATTTAAGTGTTTAACGATTAGTGTTTCACTCAAACTTCCAATAGGAAACTATATTACCATAGGCTTGCTAATTCACTAATTCTCCTCTACAATAATTGCATACATAAATAGATCAAAAGGACTTGTTTGTGCTTGTAATGTGGTAAAGGTCAAGGTGGGTCAAAAGACGAGAAAGAGGGTAAAGCATAAGCATAAGTAATTTAAAAAGCATATAAAACTGGATAACAAAATATAACTTCGAGACGTACAAATATAACTAATATTCTGCACTTATTGATGCTACTCACTTGCTCTTCCTTTTTCTTTTCTTTTCTTTTCTTTTTTATCTTTTTGTCATGCTTTTCTCTTTTTCTTCATACATGGAAGAACTATGAATCAAAACTAGCACTCTATACAATGTAATCCACAGGCAGAAATAGACTCAACTTGTCTCGTTAAAAATTTCACACAATCTTAACTAATGTTTTACTTAATACTCTACTAAGCTTGTGAAAATGGTAGGATAATAGGGTGGGGTTTAAATTTTTAAAATTTTGGGTGTTTTCACAAACAAAAGGTTAAGGCTCAACAGGCTAACAAGGGATAATTAACGGGTAGGTCATTTAAGTCAAGGGTTAACACAACATGGGCCTAGATCATCTCTATTAAGCATGCATCCAGTAAACTCAAACCGTTTCAAAGTAAGTTCTGAAGGTAGTAACCTACAGAAGTAACACTCAACAAAGAAATGAAATGACTATAGTTGGAGTGATATGGCTGAATCCTCACTTCAGCTCAAATGAAAACTCGTTATGCATCTCTACACTTCCTCATTATTTAAATGTCGATTTGTGACTAAGCTTATGTATCCAACTACTTTTCATCACTCTATATAATTCACTTCTACGCAATTAGCCTAATCCGAGTTCAAGCATGCATTCAATCTAATTCCAAGTAACAAGACAGAATCTCATGACAATATTTATCAGAGTGACTTAAATGCGGCTCCATTGCTAACACAAAACACCATTGCTGATACAAAGCACATATAATATGCCTAAACATGCATCCTATTCAATACAATACACACGATGCAATTCAGAAAGTCGATGTCACCTCCCCACACTTAAAGATCACATTGTCCCTAATGTGACAAGTCAACCCCTAAGTGAGTAAAAATGACATTAAACCAAATAAAATTGAAAACAACACAAACAAAAGAAATCGAAACTAACAAATGATATTAGACCAAACAGAAGATACTAAAGTCAAACTAAAATTAAAGAAATTATAACTAAACAAAAGACATAGCACACAAAAAAATAGTATGAAACCAAATAGACATGAAATTACATGCATTCACACAAACAAAACAACAAAATTTAAAAGTTAAAGGGTAAGAAAAACCTATTCTGATGATGGTGGCGAGAGTGATGGTGTAGGAGCTTCAAAATTGTTCCTCCGATAGAAGTTGAAGAACCTTCTCTTTAAACTACGTTGCTACTTGTGAACCTCCCGCATTTGAGTGCTGAGTTCATCGAGTTGGGATGTCATCCATTGTTGATTTGTGTCTATTTGGTCAAGAATTGGTTGATATCGGTAAACTGTCGCTGGTTCCCTCAGTTCTTCTACTACTGCTTCCTCCTCTGGTTCTAGAGCTGCACTGGATGTGGAGGGTCAGTTTACGACTACATTAGCACCCCTTCTGCTCCTCATTACAATACACGTATGAGGATTACAAAGTTCCATAAATTGGACCTCCACAATCTCAGAGCGTCTCAAATAGACTATGTCAAATATGTTATGGGGAGTAATATGCATATTCTCTGTTGAACATTATAAAATACACCCAAAGCAGAAGCAATATGAGTCATCCTAAAAGACGTATTCTTTTTATTAATCACACTCATTAGTGATCGAAAAATTCTGTAAAGTGTTTTGATTTTAAGCTTTCTATCCATCAAACATAAAAAGAAAAGTTCCTTAGCTGAGCATTTATTGATTTCCGTTTTATTAAATACAGTTAGGCACATAAATTTATGTAACAACAAATATTCAGCACTTCGAATTAGAGAATTTGGTGCATTACGTGAATCAAAATGTTTTTCTCCTGTGAGGGTGTTCCAATAAGCATCTAAATTAAAATCCACATGACCATCTAAGATTTTTGTATTCGAAAAATTAAACAATTCACGAATGACAGAGTAATCAAGTTTAAAAACATTTCCACCTAACCTAAATCAAAACAAATCCATTTTATAATTATACCTAACTGTTGTGAAAAACTCTAAAGATATGGTGGCAGAAATAGGTAAGTCGTATCGAACAAATCTATTCCACCATATGTTTGCAGCTAATTGTTCAAGTTGGCATCTCACTCCTATATTTTCTAACACGTCAAAATCCAAATAACTAGGAGTGACTATTGCGCTACTCCTAAAGTCACAGAAACATGCACCTTCTTCTTCTGAGTAAATAGGAAATGGGGCCTAATAAGTTGTCGCTAAGTTAGCTTTTCCTTCACCGGACACTTGAAGGCGGAGCTTCTCAACTAGTTGCCTGACCCTCATCGTCTTTGGTGGAACCATTATGAGAAGAAAATTTGCAATAACGAAAGAGAGAGAGTGAAATTCGTATTTTATAGAGAGAATAAAATCTAACCTAAATCCTTGTGTTTTTGAGTGGTTGATGCATGAAAAGAGTGAAGGAATGTAAGATTAATGGAAAGGGATGAAGAAAATATCAAGAATTTAGATGAAAAATGAAGAGTTTTAGAGAGGGGGAGGAGATTGTGTTCTAGAGAGAGAGTGAAATTTTGAAAAATGAATGAGAGAAGAAAAGGGGGAAACTTTAAGTTCCCTCTCGGATGGGGATTGCCATGCGCATGGGAATCCCCACAATTCCCCCGAGCTTGAGATTCCTATTTAGAAACTCTCTAGATAGGATTCCCATGTCTGTGGGAATCACCACAATTCCCATGAACATGGAAATTGGTGATCCTTATAATTTCAAACCTTCTTCTAAGCTTATATGCATTCTTCATGATTCCAAAACCTACAAACACATCAAGATAATATCATCAACAAGACATTTGAAAAGAAAACAAATTGAAATCCAATCAAAATCAATGTAAACATTAACAAAATCCAATTCAAACATGATCATAACTAAAGAATTCAATTGACCTGTTAATTGAACAAAAACAAACAAAGACTAGTTGACTCCCATAGGTTGCCTTCCATGTAGCACTTCTGTTACTGTCGGTAGCTCGACTCTCCTTCTTACTTATGGCGGTTCAGATGATCGGAATAATAGCAGTGCATTAATTGATCTTAGACTTTGTACAGGGGCTACCTTAGTTTGAACTCCACCTTGATTATTGTTTTCCTTTCTTCGCATTCTACTACGCGTTTGTTTCTTCCAGAATGCATTCCTAGGATACTTAATATTTTCCTATCCTCCTTAGAGTTCGGGTTCCTTGATGTCTGTCAGGGGTATAGCAAGATGATAATTCTTCTTCGACACCTTGAATGTTAACTGATCCTTTCCTACTCTCAGTATTAACTCGCCCCCATCAACATCAATAATCACACGAGCCGTAGCCAAGAACGGTCGCCCCAAAACTATAGGAGTTTCCTATCCTTCACTAATATTTAGTATGTAAAAATTCGTGAGGAAAGTAAATTTATCAATGTGTAGTTGCACATTCTTGACAACCCCCTTTGGTAAATGCTCCATTCTATCAGTCATCTTTACTAATGTCTTAATAGGCTCTGGCTCTTATAGACCTAACTTCTGACTGAATGAGTACAGCGTCATGTTGATAATTGCTCTCAAATCTTCAAATGCTCGATCTGTCTTAACTCTATTTATACTACACTGAATGAAAAAGTCTCCTGGGTCTTCTTTCTTCTGTGCTACATGTGTACTTCCTTCTGATATGTGCTTGATAACCTCTTCCTATAATGACCCTTTAATATGAGCTTTGTCTGGAGTTGATTTGTTATGTTTGTCATCTTTCTTAACTCCCCTTCCTTAGAATTCCTAGCTACTCTACTTGAAAATGACTTCTACTGAGCAAAAATTTGATGTGAAAGTCTAAGTTGAAGTTCCTTAATCAACTTGCTTACTGATCCACTCGGAAGGACTTCCAACACTGTCTGTTCTTCTTGCTTGTTTCCATCTTTCTCCCCATCTTTACTTTCTTTTTTCTCTATTCGAGTAATGGCCATTATCCTTACCTTCAGATTCACCTCAGTATTGCTTGGTAGACTACCTGTATTTCGTGAAGATAAAAAGTTAGCTAGTTGGCCTACCTAAACTTCTAGATTGTGGATGGTTGATGTATGATTTTTCAAAATCTAGTCAAATTTTGCTTCCATCCTCTTCTGATTTTCCTCCTGGCTTGTATGCATCCTCTTATGATTCTCTTCTTGCGCTAGCAGTTTGGACCCCAAGACCTCCGTCATCTTATCCATTTTACTTTCCAACGCTCTGATTCGATCTTACTAAAATCCTGGCAGTCTTTGTAGTCTTTGCTTGCCACTTGCATTATTATTACTCCAAGAAAAGTTCTGGTGGTTTTTTCAACCCAGATTATATGTATTCGAATATGGGTTATTACCTTGTTGTGGCTGGCCTAAATAGCTTACCTATTCGGTCTCACCAACTACCCATATAATACATTCCGCTGAGTTATGATTGTTCTCCCTACACAACTCACATTGTGCTTATATTGCCTTAATTGTTGAGGTAGATGCTCCTTGCATGTTGTTTAGCTGCTTCGTCAAAGCCGTGATCTGAGCCTATAAGGTAGTAACTGAGTCAATAGATATCATACCTTTTGGTTCCTTCTGTCCTTGCCTACTCCTCTCGCTCGACCATATGCAGCTTTTGCTTACCAACTTTTCTAACAAATCATGAGTTACTTCCACCGTCTTCCTCATCAGTGAACCTCCAGCTGCTGCATCAATTGTGCCCTTTGTGTTCGAATTCACTACATTATAGAATGTTTGCCAAGCTTCATAGAGAGATTCTCCATCGCTCTACTGGAAATTTGTTATCTCCTTAATAATCCTTGTCGTCTTTGTTAATAGAAAATATTTTGTGAGGAATGCTTGGGTGAGCTACTCCCAAGTCATGATCTGGCCTAGATTTAAAGAATTGTACCATGCTTTATCCTGATCCTTCAACGTAATGTAAACAATGGACAATACTGAAATTACAGAAAATCTGAATTCAAGAATCTAAATGCTAGAGATTACTTTTTCGCTATTTTGTCTCTTATTTTATTGATTGAATTGTGTCTTACCCTAGATTTCTAAATGTACTAATTATCCTTTCTCAAGGTGTAACTATTTATCCCTAATTGAATTAACGAGAATCGATTGAACGATCTCTCAATGTACCCAATGACTCTACCGATTCAACTAGTTATTAAACTATCCTATGGGTGATCAATTGACTAGTCAAGAGCTCTCTTCTAACTATTCAATTAACGTGATGATTGCTAGTCTATAGGTCGCCAATTCTCGTTGTACAATCCTACATGAATTTTATCTCACTCACTTTTTCGATTTGTTGCAAGATGACAATTAAGAACAACAATCAACCAAGACAATTGTATCAATTCAATAATATAGAAGTTCTAACAAAATAGTTCAAAAGCAATCCCTAAAATGAAATCAGCCTAACATGATCTCCATAACATCATCAACAATCAAATAAACCATTTTTACAAAGAATAGAAGAAGTTAGAATAACAGAAAATTGACTAGAAAGTCTCCTTCTTTTCTTTGCCAAAATCTAGAATTTTGGTGTTTATATGCTATTTTGCCCAATCTTGATGATGATCCTTGTCTACAATCATTCCTTAACACTCCAAACATGTGTTCTTCACTCAAGGATGATGTTTCTATAGGTAGGCGTCATCTCCTTTTAAGGATGGAGGCTTAATTATCCTTAAAATAGTCCAAAAATCCTAGATTTAATGAAGCCTCGCAGATTGCCTCGGATTATAATTCCCACGTCTGTGGGAATCTGCCTGATTCCCACGAGCATCGAAATTACACACAGATTCACCTCACATTCTTTTATGATTCCCATGTCCGTGGAAATTTGCATAATTCCCACGAATGTGGAAATTTGTCACAGATGCACTCTTCTTGTCTTCTCTTCTTTGATTTTTTGTTCAACCTCTAAGTTGCTCCCTCTTCTTTCCTACACAAAAATAGTCAATTCTTACCCTTAATTAGCATCAAACACACAAGAACAACAATGGAAATCAAACTTGATAAAAACATACAAATTGAATCCTAAACTAGAACAATAATCAACAATTATGATAGAAAACATATGTCAATTACCTATAAAAATATAACCTAATGCACACCTATCAGTATACTTGCTGGGCACCTTCGGTGAGCAAAACAACCAGTTGGCTTGATCGTTAAGCACCTTTGGCAAGGAAAGGTAATGGGATAAAGGTAAGGTTGTATACTATCGAACCTCCTCAGACCTCGCGTCTCATCGAGATTTCAATTGGGTGTTGATGATAATGATGATTATTGATTCCTAAATAAACTAAATTTCTATTCCATATAGAAATTTATTTTGATTTGAAAAGAATTTTCAAATCCAATTAGAAACTATTTCTAATTATCTGGACTCCTTTAACAAAGCATAGTTCTAACACGCCGTAAACATTAAATTCAACAAAACAAAACAAAACAAAAGATCACCTATTTTATAAAGACATTTTATTTCATAAGAATGTCAATCTAATCTTTAAATAAAAGATAAGGTTAACTACAAAAAAACTCTAACTTTATTTAATTTGTAAAAAAAGCTCTAACTTTATTTAATTTGTAATATTAGCCCGAATTTGAAGAATTGACGATAAAATATTCGAACTTTTGATTTTTTATAAAAAAAACCCAAATGTTAGACATTTAGTCTAACATTCATAACGGGACTTGTCATGTGAATGCTAATGGGACAAAATTGCTACGTATAATATTTGTTATTGAATAAAAACATATGTTAAATTATTACAAGGTTAATTAATGAACTCGGGTTGCATGTTGCATGTCTTCTTATAAAGACACATAAGCTTTAAAAGAGACAATGAGAGAGATACCAGAATAGAGCTTTGAAGGAACAGAAGCCATTAAAATGGGTCACAATCGATTTGCCAATGTCCAAAACCACTTCTCTAAAAAATTCAACGGGAAAATGATTCTTGAATTCTTAAGAAAGGTTAATGGCGTTTTGCATTGGATTTGAATCAATTGGTAGTGACCATGATCATATAAACAGTAGGTCTATAATGGGTTTCGCTATTTAAAGATGTCGACAGTGAAAAGGGTGGTTAGTGATTAAATGAATGAGCAGGGTTGATCAATTCAATGTCAGTGGGGGCGAGAAAGCATTGTCGAAGGGTGATATGGGCTTGTTGTTGAGCCTTAGCCTCAATGTTATGAAGATGATGTAGTGCTTGTTAAATGAATGAATCGATTTCCTCGCTCACGATAACTATCATTGCGATACAACCTTGCTTATTTTGGTCTCTTTTTAAACAATACGCATATGCATGACTCCTCCTCAGTTCAATTTTTTAGAGAAATCTGGGACTTTATAACCAATACTTATGCGGATATTGCAACTTATCACTGCAAAAATAAGCTTTCATTTCATAGATCGTGGGGGCAACAAATATACCCTTAACCATCTTGACAAGGACAATGGCCATACGACACTTCCTCATATAAAAGAGGTTTTAGGATTGTTGTATGTTACTTGTTTAACTATGAAAATATAGATGATTTGGAATAAAGGGAAAATTGATGATAAACGGCTAGAGATGTATATGACTACCCTCACCAATAGGTGTTCATCGCATAAAAGATATGCAACAAAATGGGTGAGGCATGTTAAAGGAAAACAAAACTAAGACAAACTATCTTAATACATACTGTTTATCTACACAACAAAAATGGAACAGAATGACAACAAAATCAATGTGAGAACACCAAAGTAGAATCTATGATCGAAGCAAATACTAGATTTGGATAGTTGTCTTAAGCCCTGCTGAGCAAAAAATTGAATCACAAAACGGGTTCCAATTCATGTCTTGCATTTTCTTAAAAATGTATGCCTCAGCTTTAAAAGTTGTTGAACTAGAACCATAAAATTTGGGCAGTGACGCCATGAAGACGACTGAGGGTGTGGAATTGAAAGAATAGTAGGTGGAGTTAAGAACTAAGTGTGAGGAGGTCCAAGTAGTGAGCGTACAATTTATCACCTTTGAAACTTTTGGAACTTGCAGGTTTGAGACTAGGTTGGTGAGATTAAAGAGACTTACAAACAAAACCCAAGAAACAGAATGGAGAAGTGAAGAGAAGCCATTACTTTAGGGTTAATTAACTTTGCAATAATTTAAAATATTCTTGACTAAAAAGCCAATATCATAAGTGAAATCACTATCCTTCGTAGCAACCATGTGGTAAAAGAATAGAATATGATGTGAGATTTTAGGTCATTAATGTTAAAAGAAAATTTCACGTCGGGCTATTTTTGTAAAAAATTGAAAGTTCAAATATTTTAATGTCACTTTTTAAAATTTATGATAACATTATAAAATTAAGTAAAAGTGAAAAAAAATTTACAATTAACCTTAAAAGATAATAAAATTAAAAAAAGACTAGTAGTCTATGACAATGTTTTTGTTGGACTTAAATGTTTTGTGTTCACTTATTCAAATCTAAAATAATTAGGCAATTTCAAACTCATTTAAACAACATCTTAATATCATCCTTATTGGATTCTGTTGGCAATTTTTTTCAAAGCTTCACACACTTGTCTTCATGGAGCAAGAAGAAGAAGATTAAAAACAAAAGGAATATAAGAAAATAAAAAGAACATCAAGAATGGAAGCTTTGAAGATCTCATGACCAGACCAAATAATTGCACAGTCATGAGCATGTCTCACGGTTATGCAATGTCTTATATGGGCATGAGACCACTCTCAAGCCCATGCATGGGTCTTTCATGGGTGTGACACACCTCTCACACCCATGACACACATCTCACAGTTGTGAGATAGTGGACACCTCACCATTTAACCCTAAGTTTTTAGTATAAATCAAAAGGTGTTATGATGGTCCAGAGTATGAAGGTTTTGGTGTTTTCAGCTGGGAAAAGAGGGAAACTTCGAGAGAAGATGAGAAGAAGGGACAAAGCTCCACAATGTTGGCGACCCATGGAGAGCTAGCTTTCCGATGCTAGTTCAGAGGTGATATCAACAGTAATGAACAGGGTTGAGCCTTCCTTCCTTGTATTTATTGTTTTCTTTCTCTCTTTAGGAATTGGTTTTGCGTATGAACCCATAGCTAGAATTTGAATATAATCCGTAATTGTTGTATTTGAAATTCATTTCTAGCGACTAATGGTTCGTAATCATTGGGGATAACAAAACCTAGGCTAATGTATATGGTTATTGCTTAGAATGATCTGTTTTCCTAATTTGTAATGCTGCTGTCCAATTAAATCTAGAGATCATATCCTAGCCTATTCGGTGGCTAGGTTTAATTAACAAGCGTCTCTTAGTTAAGCACGGCCTAAAGGAAAACCAGGATTAACAGATCTTGCTGTTAATCTACAACCAATAATTGCTAGGGGAGGTTTGAGAACAATAAATTAGTAAAGTACGTTCAATTGGGTATAGGTTGAGATTGAACCAAAGAACCGAACTCCCAATGAATTCATCACTTTCATCATTTTCAAATGTTTTCTTTAATTTGTTTTTAGTTTAATTTTACTTTATTTTGTTATTAAACAAAACCAACCAGCCTGCCGCACCCCTCCAAAAAAAAACCTAAACATCGATTATCTTCATTTTAAAAGCTTTACACATACTCTTTGTGGGATCGACCTAGACTCACCATTACTATAATTGTAAGTCAAGTTATTTTATGTAACGTTACAACGTGTTACGTCACTTACCAAGGAATTATATGGCACTTGAGTGTTATTTTATTACACCAAGTTAGCCTTACTTGAAAATGCTAGGTATATTAGCCTTACTCAAAAATTTTAGGTATAAGACTAACACAATTAGAAAAATACTCGAGAGATTAAAAGAAAGCTTAGAGATTGTTTATAAAGAAAGCGTCTTTTTAAATATTAGAAGTAAGATGTATGGTGTAGGATGTAGGATGTATACAAATGAAGCCTCTAAGGCTATTTATAGCCTTCCATTCTTTAAATGGTTGGCTATGATCTATTTGATCTAATGGTTCACAAAGAATCTCTAGAATATTCTATAGTATTCTACATACATTTACATTATTTACAACATTCTACATTCTTCTATAAGGTTACACTATGTTCTATAAATTTCCCCAAGCTTCCATAAGATTCTCCCATGTTCCAGAAGCTTCCATGGTCTTCCATAAGATTCCACCACATTCTAGAAGCTTCTAGGGTCTTCCATATGACTCCACCACATTCTAAAAGTTTCTAAAGTCTTCTTTTCCTCATCTAGAATTTTGAGGAGAATTCTAGAAAACTCTTTTAGGCTAAACCTTTTTATGTGGGCTTTGAAACATGCGGAATGTGACAATTTGTGCAAGGGATTACTAACCACTTTTCAAATGTAATATAGATGCTGCGATTTGTTATGTTGATTTTAGAATGACTGTTGTCATCAAGAATGATTAAGGTTAATTTATGATTAGTTTTGTCTAAAACCTTACCTAGTACTCCTCTTCCAAAAAAAGGTTGAAGCTCTAACTATGTATTATTGTTGTAGTCTTCTTTCTACAATCTTATAGTGGAGATGAATGTTCAATAGGTAGTCAATAGTCTTTAAAAAAATAATTCAAAATTTAGGTTTCTTATCCCAAGTTGTAGGTTTATATTAGTTGAAAACATTAATGTTAGTGTATGTTTTATCAAGAGGCAAGCTAATGAGATTACTTACTATTTGACTTACAATTCTCTTTTATATAGTAGTCCTTACATTTGGTATAGAGTTCTTGAGTTCTTAAAGAAGCCCCTTCTTGACATTTCTTATGTTTTTTGAATGTAATTTACTTTTTTAGGAAAAGAAAAAAATTGCCAACAGAATCTAGTAAGGATGATATTAAGATGTTGTTTAAATGAGTTTGAAATTGCCTAATTATTTTAGCTTTGAATAAGTGAACACAAAACATTTAAGTCCAACAAAAACATCATCATAGACTACTAAAATTCAAGAGAAAATCACAACAATTATGTTACCCTTTCACCAATTGTGATATTCACAACAAAATATTAAAACAAACTACTTGACAATATACACCGTTTATAGCTTGTTAATGTTTATTAAATTTCACTTGAAATTAATTCGATTCATTAATGAACTAATGTTGCAATTTGGAAATAATTCTATATAAGGAAATATCTTTTTTTAAATTATATTATTTTTTAAAGTTAATTGTTAAAAAAATCACTTTTATTTAATTTTATACTATTATCTTGAATTTTAAAAAGTGATACTAAAATATTTGAACTTTCAATTTTTTACAAAAATAGCCCGACATGAAATTTTATGTTAACGTTAATGACTTTAAATCTCACATCATATTCTATTCTTTTACCACATGGTTGCTACGAAGGATAGTGATTTCACCTACGATATTTGTTATTTAGTAAAGAATATTTTAAATTATTGCAAAGTTAATTAACCGTAAAGAAATGGCTTCTCTTCACTTCTCTATTATGTTTCTTCGGTTTTGTTTGTAAGTCTCTTTAATCTCACTAACCTAGTCTCAAACCTGCAAGTTCCAAAAGTTTCAAAGGCAACAAATTGTACGCTCATTACTTGGACCTTCTCACACTTAGTTCTTTACTCCACTTACTATTCTTTCAATTCCACACCCTCAGTCACCTTTATGGCGTCGCTGTCGAAATTTCGTGGTTCTAGTTTAACAGCTTTTAAAGTTGAGACGTACATTTTTAAGAAAAAGCAAGGCATGAATTGGTGCCTGTTTTGTGATTCAATTTTTTGCTCAGCAGGGCTTAAGACAACTATCCAAATCTAGTATTTACTTCGATCATAGATTCTACTTTTGTGTTCTCACATTGATTTTGTTGTCAGTCTGTTCCATTTTTGCTTTGTAGATAAACAACCTGTATTGAGATAGTTTGTCTTATTTTTGTTTTCCTCTAACATGCCTCACCCATTTTGTTGTAGATCTTTTATGCGATGAATACCTATTGGTGAGGGTAGTCATATAAATCTCTAGCTGTTTATCATCAATTTTCCCCTTTATTCTAAATCATCTGTATTTTTATGGTTAAACAAGCAACATACAACAATCCTAAAACCTCTTTTATATGAGGAAGTGTCGTATGGCCATTATCCTTGTCAAGATGATTAAGGGTATATTTGTTGCCTCCATAATCTATGAAATGAAAGCTTATTTCTGTAATGATAAGTTGCAATATCCGCATAAGTATTGGTTATAAAGTCCCAGATTTCTTTCAACAATTGAATTGAAGAGGAATCATGCATATGCGTATTGTTTAAAAAAGACAAAAACAAGCAAGGTTGTATCGCAATGATAATTATCGTGAGCGAGGGAATTGATTCATTCATTTAACAAGCACTACACCATCCTTACAACATTGAGGCTAAGGCTCAGCAACAAGCCCATATCACCCTTCAACAATGCTTTCTCGCCCCTACCAGGATTGAATTGATCAACCTTGCTCAGTCATTTAATCACTAACCACCCTTTTCACTGTCGACATCCTTAAATAGTGAAACCCATTATAGACCTGTTGTTTATATAATCATGGTCACTACCTGTTGATTGAAATCTAATACAAAGCGTCATTAACCTTTCTTAAGGATTCAAGAATCGTTTTCCCGTTGCATTTTCTAAAGAAATGGTTTTGGACATTGGCAAATCGATTGTGACCCATTTTAATGGCCTCTGTTCCTTCAAAGCTCTACTCTGGTATCTCTCTCATTGTTGCTTTTAAAGCTTATGCTTCTTTATAACAAGACATGCAACATCCAACCTGAGTTCATTAACTAACCTTGTAATAATTTAACATATATTTTTATTCAATAACAAATATTATACATAGCAATTTTGTCCCACTAGCAGTCGCATGATAAGTCACGTTATTAATGTTAGACTAAATATCTAATGTTTGGGTATTTTTATAAAAAATCAAAAGTTTGAATATTTTATCTTCAATTTTTAAAATTCGAGCTAATATTACAAATTAAATAAAGTTAGAGTTTTTTTTTTGGCAGTTAACCTTATCTTTTATTTAAATATTAGATTGACATTCTTGTGAAATAAAATGTCTTTATAAAATAGGTGATCTTGTATTTTGTTTTGTTTTGTTGAATTTATCTTTATAAAATAGGTGATCTTGTATTTTGTTTTGTTTTGTTGAATTTAGTGATTACGGGGCGTTAGAACCATGCTTTGTCAAAGGAGTCCAGAAAATTGGAAATGGTTTCTAATTGAATTTGAAAATTATTTTCAAATCAAAATAAATTTCTATATGGAATAGAAATTTAGTTTATTTAGGAATCAATAATCATCATCATCATCAATACCTAGTTGAAATCCCGATGAAGCGCGGGGTCTAGGGAGGTTCGATAGTATACAACCTTACCTTTATCCCGTCACCTTTTCTTGCCAAAGGTGCCCAGCGATTATGCCAACTGGTTGTTTTGCTCACCGAAGGTGCCTAGCAAGTCTACCAAGGGGTTGTTTTGCTCACTGAAGGTGCCCAACAACGATGTCAACTGGTTGTTTTCTCATCGAAGTTGCCTAGTGACCATTACAATGGGTTGTGTTCTCACCGAAGTCAACAGGTTATTTTCCTCACTGAATGTGCCTAGCAAATATGTCAAAGGTTTGTTTTGCTCATCAATGGTATCCAACAATCATGCCAATTAGTTGTTTTTTCATCATAGTTGTCCAGTGACCATTACAATGGGTTGTTTTCTCACCAAAGTTGCTTAGCAATCATGTCAACAGGTTGTTTTGCTCAACAAAAGTTCCCAGCAACCATGCCAACTGGTTGTTTTCTCACCGAAGCTACACAACGAACGTTACGAAAGGCTCTTTTGTCACCTAAATTGCCCAACAACTGTGTCAACGGGGTGTTTTGCACACTGAAAGTGCCCATCGACCATGCCAACTGGTTGTTTTCCCACCAAAGATGTGCTCAAGAACTGTTTTCTTATCGAAGGTTAAGTCATTTGAAGTGACCATGCCAACAAAAGCATGGCTGAGGAATTTCAGTCGATAATTTTGTAACGACTAAAGCATCCCAATATGCAATTAGTCTATGATTAACTCATTTGTTACCATTATAAACCAACTTCTCATTAGCATCCATAGCCAAGGTTTTAAAAACTGGACCAAACCGGCTGGTCTGACTGGAAAAGATTTTGAATCGGCTAGTGTTTCGATTCGGTTTTACCTAATAACCTCTATGTATTAAAACTTGCTGGTATATCAGTAAACCGGCCAGTTTTTTGTTGAATTAGTCCGACCGTACAAAACTTAAGTTTCATTTAATCAAACCTGTCGGGCTTTTGTTTTCCACCTTCTCTTCACCATCTTCCATCATCTATGGTAGTCTTCCTTTCGGTAGGTCCAAGCCCCCCATCTATGCTCCGTCTCCAAAAGGCGTACTTCCTAAAGCTTAGAGGAGAAGGTTCCATTGTTAAATGCTCTCTCCGATTATGCCAATCAAAGATAGTTCCTCTTATTTCATATCTTCGGTCGACGCTTTTGTTTCCTCTAGTCCTTCTTGTTCAGAGCGGAAGTGATCTCATTTCCTAACTTCCACACCTCATCTTGTGTTTGTTTCCTGTCCATCTTTTCTCTGTATGAAAGAAGATAGCAGTTCTTGTGCATTGGGGTTCAGTTCTTGTGTATTAGAATTTCACACAATATGAGACTTTGGAAGGTTTTGTTGATTCCTTTTGCAAGAACTGTGAAGTTTTTGTTTTGTTAGTATTTCAAATTTTTTTATGTTTGTGTTTGAGAAAAAGAGCATGTAAAAGGTTTTGAATTATATTTAGTTATTGGAAACCGTATAGCCAGTAGGGTCTTGGACAGGAAGCCAGAAACTCAAAAACTACTCGTTTTCCCGTTGTGCAAAAAGACTGAAGCTTTGATCATTACATTGTTATGACTTCTGGCCTGCAGTTGCATGGTGTATACTATCATTAGCGTGACTGATTGAAATTGTTTATATTTACTACCTAATTAGAGATTTTACTTTGATCTATTAACTGTGAGTTACTACAACTTGCTTGCATTGCTTTTTTTTTTCAAATTTGTATTTTATTCTTATTGTCCCATTTTTCTTTTATTACATTTATTTATTATTAGTTCATTATATAATAATAACCATTGGTGTATTTTTATTTCAATAAAATATTTTATTTTTACTTATTCTTATAAGTTTTACTTCGTATTGTTAGATACCGATTTTATAGCGGTTCACTCTGGTTGAACCTCTAAACCTTAAACCTTTCCTTTGTCAGGTTCAATAGCTGGTCCAGTTTTTAAAACATTGTCCATAACTAATAGCCTTAACATTTAACCTTCCCCCTTATATCCATTTATAAATAAGGCATCAAATTTAATGCAATGTCATTATGAACATAGGCTAAGAATAAAGATTCACTCTTGAATTCAATTAAATTCCATACAAATTTCTCAAACCCTACTTATACCCATTCATAATTAAAATAAAAATTATCCTCTTTAATCTAATTAACATCTCGCAACAATTTATCCTCAAATACTTAATTCAAACATTTATCATCCAAACAAAACTAAAATCAAATTTAAAAATGGTCAACCAATTTAAGCAAATAAGAAGCAATAATAGGTAATCTATAAAAAAATTTCCAAATTAACCATTCATTTCAGAACTCACTAAACAACGCTTCCACGTTTGAATTTAAGCATTAATTCATACAAAATAACCACAAATAGTTCTCCGTAGTGGATTTCAAAAAATTCCAAAAACATAAGGTAATTATGTTTGGAAAAATTGAAACATCTATTACTAAATTTGAAAGAGTCTCTCATAGTCTCAAGGTTTGAAAAAGAATCTAAGTTTTAGTAAATGGTGGGAACATAATCTAAATGATGTCCATCTCAAATCAAATGGTAGGCTCTAGATTCAACTATTGCTTTGAATTAAATTCCCAAAGAGTCAAACTTTTCATTTCAAAGCATGATTTAGGTTATAAAGGATCTTTACAATGCTTTCCTACATTATTTTAAGAGTTTCCCTTGTTCGCACTGCATCACTTTGTCAATTACAAACAAAGTCAAAATTATAATAGCAAAAGACAAAAATTTTTTTCTTTGATTCCATTTCACACTAATGTAGGAATAAGTATACAGATTACTAATGGCTTGGAATAACCAAAACTCCTTACCTTACTTTTGTTAAATAGGTTTATTAATTCATTTTATCAATATATTATACTTCTTCATTTGAAGTCTTTTTTATAAAAAAAAGATAAAATAATAGGTTAAATGCCTAAGAAAATGTTAGTCAAAATGACAACTTAAAAATGTTAGAATCAAAATGATAGTCTCAAAAGTCTCGCAAATTATCGATCAAAATGATAAGCTAAATGTTTTGCAAGACAACATAATCAAAATGAGACTCGTAAATTTAGAAAAATTATAGTTAATTTGGCAAACTAAATGCCTCATAAAATGTTAGAATCAAAATGAAAATTTCGTAAGTATAGTAAAATGATATGTTAAATGCTTTGCAAAATGACAAGTTCAAAATAACAAATTTATAAGTCCTAAATAACAAAGGTTGATAACCTCACAGATCAAATCGGAATAATGGCAAGGAAAAATCCGAAGAAATTAGACACGAAAATCAAACCTTGCAAACCGAGAATATACCATTCAAAATGTCCAATTAACCGAAAGGGATTAGATCGAAGTGGAACAAAAATCATATAAGATTATATCTAAACAAAGCAGAATGAACCCAAACAGAAACAAAATGAGAGGAAGAGAGAGTAAAACCTGAAAGCCAAGTAGCATAAGAAGAAAACTCGCTTTTGAGATTAGGGAAAGTTGGGAAGTTGTTTTCGAGAAGTGGGAAAGAGAGGGTAGAATGGCTCTAGAGATTTGGGGGATATAAGGGACTATAATGTGTTCGGTGTGCAAGAAGGTGGAAGAAATATTTTAGTTTAATGCGTTTAGGTAATGAAGGAAAAAGGTCAAAGGCGAGCGACATGTAATTTCCTTACAGAAATATGTTCGTAAGGAATTTACCCTACTTATAGAAATATATTTCCGTTAGGCCAAAGCAATAATAGGGATGAGGTAGAGTAATTATAGGATCCAAGTCATTGTAGTGGCACAGACCATGCCACCAAAGACTCATAAACATGCCAGCGTACAGAGGACAAAATAATTGGGAATTTTTTTTATAGATTCCATGTTTGTCTATTAGGACCCTTTATGGTTAATTATGCCTAAAGTAAACTGATTGTTGGTATAATTTCGATTTGTTTTCTAATAAGGGTTTGTATTGGCACTGGTTAATATAGTATACAATTAACACTTGATAAAGAATGTCATACCAAATATATTTTTTATACCCATTAGGGAACTGGGGTGCCCAGCAATGGTCTCTATATAACTATTTTTGAACAGGTTAGTATAAAAACAAATCGTTGACAACATGGGTACATTCTAACTATGCCAAAACTAAAATTAATTAGGCATTTAATTAACTCTACATAACTATTTTTGAACGGGTTAGTATAAAAACAAATCGTTGACAACATGGGTACATTCTAACCACGCCAAAACTAAATTTTGTCTTCTGTTGTTATAATTTTCATTTTGTATCAAATATAGGCACAAACGGAATTTATCAAGTAGAAGAACTAGAAGTTGTAACCCACCACTAGATACTAATTGGAATAATACTGAAGTAATAATTCCAACAGGGGGTCCTTTCAATTACTACCATTAAGTCAAAGTTCCCTAGTCATGTTGTCTGGGTGTGTGGAACTATGGGCTACCATACCTAATGAACATGTTGTAACCAATAACTTGTATAGTTCATATACTTGAATATCGTCTCTGATACGGGCACACAAACTAAATTCCATCTAGGTTGGAAAGAACAATACAAAAATTGGTTTTCCCAGTGAATTATAATTGGTTCTAATAGATGTTTCAATTTGTTCATTACGTTATGATTAATCTCAAGGGCTGCCAGTTCAATCACATGTTGCAATTGAAGGTCTAACTCTCTAATTGGAGTTGTATGCATTGTATTAATACTACCATATCACTAAGTACTTATAACCTAGCTGTAAACCTATAGTTATATGCCATTAGTCTATAACTTGGGTGATACACTACATCCCTTGCCACTATATACATGCTAATGGATCAGAATACACATTTTTAGGTATTGAGAAACCTTTTTGGTTTCTGTTTGCACCGGAACAATGTTATCCCATTATATACATACTAGTACAATCATTTTATGAGATGGGAAAACAGTTACAATTGTAGAAGCAAATTATGGTAGTTATTTAAAGTATAATTCTAACGAAGCTTATGTGTTATTATAACAAGACCGGTAGTTAATCTCACATGTTCTCCTAGCTACATGGATTAACTGTATCAGTTTTATTGGAATTGTTGGGTGTGTGGACCATAGCTATGTTATGTCTAACAAGTATCCCTTAGTAAACAGATTATAGCCTGCTTGTATAATGGATAATAGTAGGTCTTAACAACCTTTATGCATTGTTCATAGCCCAGGTATAACACAACAGCATCTTGGGAACAAGGGAAACATCAATAAAGACTATGATAATTTGGTCTATGTCTACCTCTAGATTGCTCAGTTTCTAAAGGTGATGAATGGTGATTGATCATGAAACAAACATAATAGGGTTAGTATCTAGTGTTGAAATGCATGAGGATACAAACTCACTAATAGTGCCCACCATCGGTCCATGTTATGTTATATTTTAAAATTAGGGCTATAGTTAAAAAATAGGATACAACTATTTGACAAACTTTAAAATTGGATAGGTTGGATAGAGCCATGCACAGGGTCCCTATATCTGGCATGGATAGAAAGATACTAGTTGTGTATTAGAAAGGAATTTGCAGTGAAAGTATATGTACAGGATTGTGTACCTTGATTGAAACATCTATTACTTATTCAAGGGCTGCCAGTGACTGTTAGATGTTGACATGTTGGTTCGATTTTGAGTCTCAAAAGTGAGCTTTCCCCAGACATGTTCATTAAGCCATAATTACAATCAGTTATAGACCCTGTCCTCTTAGGAATCTTTCGGTGACAAAAGAGACTCAAGATAGGTAATTTAGACTGTAGGTAATTTATATTCCCTTAATAGTTTCAAATTCCTATACGGGTGTTAAATTTTAGACATTGCATTAACCTGATGTTTGGTTGTTTTGTAAATGTGCCTTTAATTAATGACTACAAAAGGATATCAATAGTTTATTTAGGACAAACTAAATTAGATCTTTGGAAAATTGACCCTTAACTAATATAGTCTGGGTGCTGGCATCATGTGCAATGGTAGACATATGTATAGGAATGAGAGTCTAACCACATTGTGTTTCTATATAATGATCACCATGGTTGGGTCTCAGATTTCAAATTAACAGCTATATTACTAAAAAAATGGTTTAATTGGATATATAAAATAATAAAAACAAGTAAAACCAACCACTACATCATTCTAAATTAAACCCATTATTGTCATGAACCTTGTTCAATTAATTTTTTTTTATTATAAAAAGATATTCTCAATGATTTAATGCCAACCCAGTTTGAAATATGAACTTACCTACAGATCATGCCAAAGGCTGGATATTAAATAAATCTATTTCCCACCAAAGCTTGGTTTTGAAAATCATGGTTCTAATGACAGTCTCATATTGAGACTGGGCCAAGGGGTTACATAATCAACAACCAAGTCAACTGGTTATTTTCTTCACTAAAGGTGCCCATAAACATTCATAAATAGAGTTGCTCAGAGATTTACTTCTGTAGTCATTAATTGAAGGAGCACTATATCTTGGACCATATGAGGCAATAACATCCAACTTAGGCAGATAATAATAAGATGGGTAGTATTAAATGCTATACTTGAATCATAATACTATCTACCCATTACTATGAGTCAGTTCTC
>JAOTJB010000979.1:0-11972 GCA_027123815.1 Erythroxylum minutifolium | reverse complement strand
AATATTAAATTAAAATAAGAAAATATAAATAAAATAAATTTAGTAAATAAAATATTTCATAAAAAATATATTATTAGTCATATAAATATAAATTATAAATACATTGGACTTGCTTTCTATTATTTGACGGTATAATGGAAACTAATAATTATCAGAAGGTTATTAATGAAAAGTAGAATTTCTACCGTAGAAGCACTTTTCGACCGCAACCCTCTTTTTGCTTATTGACTTATGTGGTGGCACCACGCTTTTCTCCAACCTCCAGTTGTTCGCTTGCAGATCCAAACATGTGACTGCGTTTAAAAACTGTGGTGAATAAGTACTTATCCCTACTGCACTATAGATCCAAGTGCAGCCTATGTCCTTATGTTTATCTTACAATAAGAGGCTTACTTATAGGCTACTAAATGTTGTGGCTTATTCTATTGATTTTGCTTGCATTCATATCTTGATTTGGTTACAAATTATTGCACTTTTAATCCAAATTTGAATGAATTGAGTGAAAATGGTCGTGAATGTTGCATGAAGGTTGAAGGGAATGTTTTTTGAATTTTGCTTGAAAAATGAAAGGTAACGTGAATTTTGCGTTAAAAAAGTGGTGATTAAGGTTTCACCACCGTGACAAGCTTATCATGATGGTGATTGACTAAGCTTGTCACCACCCGTTCTCCTTTGCACTCTAACACGTGTAGGTTTGATGGCGTAATAAACCTACAACCCTATACCTAGACTCGTGCTATAAATAGAAAAGGAATGAGGTAAAAAAAGGGAGCTGAACGGAGAGGGTGGCAGCTGGACACTTCTTAATATTCTGGACAATCTAGGAACGAAAAGAGAGAAAGAGAGAGAGAGGTTTGGATGCAAAGTAGCAAAGAAGAACTTCAGCTGAGAAGATAGAAGAGAGAAAGAACAGAGAAAGGAAGCAGTGTGAGCAGTCGATCATCAGGGTGAGAACAAGTAGAAGTAGAAGGCGAGAGCCAATGCAGAAAGTTTGAGAGTGGCAGGAGATCACTGCAGCTCTCTCACCTGGACGTTTGTTTGCTCATTTGTTTATTATTTCTCTGTTGTTTTGTTGATCTTACTCCTCTATAGTTAATAGACTCATGCTGTATTAGCTTTTGATAGTTCATTTTGGTTATTCACTTGGTTTATTGCTTTAATACTTCTCTTATACTGATAAAGATGAGATTGAAGTATATGAAGATGATGAATCCTGTTTATTCCATAATGGGCTGATCTCTTTTTCTTGAGGATTAATTTAGCTATTTTAGTCAAATACGCATGATTAAGGGACTGTGTTGTTTTCTTATGATTTCTATAGTTTCTGAACTGAATGGATGTAAAAACATTACCAAACTTTGCATCATTTTGGTATTAAATGAAGGATCAAGAGAAGAATTTTACTTTGGATTGAGGAACAATAGACACTTAGGTTGAGAATTAGAAATATATTAACTTGAGTGGTAATTATTAGTTAGATTTAATAATTAATTTGGAAGATAAACTTGTGGAATATGAATGTTAGAATAGTTTGTTATTTGAATTTATTTTAGAACTCAATTGGTAATTTTAGTAAGACAATTATCCAATCATTTCCCCTTAAACATGCATACGAAATTAAATTAGTGAAATTAGTTCTCAAGTGTTTTCCACTTCGATTAATCTATTCGTTTTTACTTCCGGTTGAATCAATTTACTTTTCAGTTTAATTTCATGATTTTCTTTAAAGCCTTCACTCAACAACTTGAGATAGAATGTTTATGATTGCACTTGTTTTTATTTTTGTTCAAGAATAACTCAAGTGAATCAATTTCATCTCTATGAGTAATCAAATACAACTACCTCGTATAGTTTCTAGTAAGATAGCCTAGGTATTTTTAGCACTTATTTTGGGCAGAACTGTAACACCCCACTCTCATAGGGCATATTCCCGAACACATCGACGGTATTTAAGAACATACTCTAAAAAGGTGGCATGCTAGAATAGTTAAACAATCATAGTTGTTACGAAATTTTTTTGAACATCACATGCTATTTCAGGAAAACAATGATCATTTTTTTCTGCCCATTTTATTCAAAAACATTCTCAGTCACAAGTGTTACATACAATTAACACATCATCATGTATATTCCAATAATTATTTGGGGCTAATACAAAACATTTCCAGTTATATAGTCATTACACTTTTAAATTCGCATAAATGTTGTACAATATTTGTGGAATAAATTTTAAAATACAAAAGAAAGACTGTAGACATATGCAGGTATAGCTAATCTCGACCTCTAACTCTTATCTGAATGCAGTGGTTAGACTCCAGTTGGTTTAATTGGGTATCTCTTCTGAGCTTGAAAAATATATTGCAAATTTTGTGGTGAGTTTTGCGAACTCAGTGAGCGGACCATTCTCGATGGCTCACTTCTATCACAGAACACATATAATTTATGCTTTAAATTCATATACACTTCATGTCAGCATATAATGCACATCATTTTACCAATAATCATATAGCATCACTTGACACTTTGATCACTTATTTCATAGTTCACATTTAGAGCTGTCAAACAGTTCATTTCGATCATTTAGAACATACATATCAATTATATATGCAATGCACATAAGACTCACTTCCAATTCTTATTATTGTGATCGAGTGCCTATAACTATCCTATATCTGTTATAGATACTGGGCTCATTAAAGACAGTCCCTTATCCGTTGGGATACAGGGCTCATTATACATAGTGAGCCTTTGGCTCTTAATCATTTTCTAAGCTTTAAGCTCTTTTTTAATTTCTAAGTTTTAAGTTCTTTTTTGGTGGCTACTCCGGTCACAACAACCTTTATCTGTTCATACATTCACGTAATGAAATGCATCACATTAACATATATTCAATCAACCATTTGTGGTCAATTTTCCACATTCACATTCACATTTGTCATTGGACCTTAGTTCAGCATTTAACAATTAAGTTGAGTATAACTTATTTAGTCAAATTCAAATACAATGAGGACTTCCAATGATTTTTCATGCATCAAAAGCCTCCGACATTCAATGTCCAAAATCAACACATTCACATCACACAATAATTCAATACAAAAGTTAAAACAAACAATTTATTAAGAGGAGACAATCTAGGTTGACTCACAGTATGCTCTAGATTAGCATTAGCTTCTACGATCTGGAAACTTCTGGATGTTGACTTTCAACCCTGTGTATCAACTTTATGCAATACATATTGTGCACACATTACTAATTGAACATCACATAAACATTCAGTTACACACACACACACACACACACACACACACACACACACACACACAAACACACACACACACACATATTCCGTTTATGTCCATTTGGAGGGACATTATGTCCGCTGGGTGGACATTCACTTATTTATAACCTCTTGCCCCAAAATTTATCCATTTACTTAATCCTATTAATCTCAACCTATTTCCTTAATTATAACCTCAATTATCACCCCAAGTAATCACACATTTAATCACTTATTCAAGCATCATACTAAGTTCATTTCAAGCTTCATTCAAGCCTAAATGCATCATAGGAAAGTATCTTATCAATTTTTGTCTCAAACATCACATAAAAGAAACATATTTCATGTAAAAGTCATTCCTATTTTCCAGCTTTTCCAACTTTACTTTCGGATCAGTTTTGTATGACCATTATGACCTACAAAATGACGTATTTAGGCAATACCTTCTTCTAAAAAAATGTTCCTATATGTCTTAAGTTTCTAACTTCATATAATTTATGCAGTTTGGTTCAGTATTCTACGAGTTATACCCAAAATACCAAAGACTATTCTTACAATGCAACAACACCCAATACTCAACTTCAAGCCAAATTTCAAAATCCTTAAGGAAAGAATTCAATTCCTTCATAAAAATTATGGCCATATGCCTCTATTTTAATTTTAATTAAAAATAATCCCATCTAGATATCTATAGTTCAAGATATGGCCAAAATATAGATGTCTGTTCAGTGAAAACACTCCATCTATCATATTCTAGCACACATTTAACTTCATTTTCATCCTAGTTCATCGCTTTTGCTTAGTCTATCATTTCTAGCTCATGTCCTCATTATTTCGTCTTCATTTATACTTCCATTTCAGCTCAATATCAATCAAAAACAAATTATATTCTATGATTGATCATTAAAACCAAAAACAGAACATATCATATACACACATTCATCATATTTTCTGCACATATATCTCACTCCATTATAACATTCATTTCACTTCTAAACTATCAAACTAATTCTTCCCATTTCAAGACACTATAGTACTCCTTTTCATTAGCTTCAAACTCATTTTGACTCATCTCTATAACAATCAAAGAGATACACATTATACACCAAGCAAACAGAACATAAAAACCATCCATTCATCTTTCTAATTCTTGCACAATTTCTAAATCATTTCAATGATCATTCTAACTCAAATCATCTCAACAACTTATGAAATATTGATCCTCATATATGTAAAAGCAAGACATGAACCTACCCACATTTCTCATTCACGTTTCAGGATGTACACATCCTCATTTTATGATCATTTAACTCCTAACTATCAACATACATGTCTCATTCAACAAATCATGACGATTAATATGTTACTTACTTATTTTAGCTTCATAAAGAAAGCATGTAACGAAATAATGGTGAAAGACCATGAAATGGTCTTTCATTTTTGGTAATTATCGTGAAAAGCAAGGTACAATTGCTTGGTGAGTGTCATGACATGTGTCATGACACTTACCACTTAAATAACCAATTTAAGAATCAATTTCTTAAGCTAACTAATGTCTCCCAATTTCTAATCTAATTGTCTCCCAATTTTCAATGACACTTGTCATTAAATCTTAATGTTACTTATCAAAAATTTCTACTACCATTTGATATTTACTTATACTAATATTTATCAATTTTCATGCTACTTGACATTTTTCGTAGTCCAAAAATACTCATAATTATCAGAAGTTTCCCATATTTCACCAAAATTTCTAAATCACTAATTATACACACCAACTCAATTTTCAAGACATATTACCCATAATTCACTATATAATCACCTTTATAAATCAATTATATCCGATAAATGTGAAATGAGTGCATGAAGAATCATTGTAATGTGTGTAATTTTCAACAATCACGAGTGTGTATGCTAATATCATGCATGAACATGAAATGCATATTCTACTCTCTCATTGCTATTTCTCATTTATAGAAATCTAGGGTTCTAACCGTTTGTATGGAAACGGGCTGTTACAAGGACACTAAACTACCTTGCAAAGAAACGAGTGGAAACAAGCCATTGATCATAGAACCAGGATGAAAATAACATGCAAGGTACGTAGAGCTAACGGCTTTAAACAAGTTTTGTATGGGAGGTAACCCATGAATTATGATAGTTTTATTTTAAATTTCATGTTATTTTTATTTTTATTTTCATATTTCGTATTTTTTATTTTTATTTTCTTTTATATTTTTATCCCATTTTCTTTATATCATTCAAGGGTGTAGTCTCATATTGGATGGATCAGAAATAAATAAATTGTCTTACTCAGGAAAGTACCATAAAACCTTCTCAGTTATTATATATACTTATATTATGGACATTAAGAATAATGTACAACTTTAAGTGTGAGAAAGGGAATTGTGATTTTTAGTGATTTTATTAAGCTTATTATAATCTTGATTATAAAAGTTTATGAATTGATATTCTAACTTAATTTAAATATGTCCATCAATACCTTATTTCATTATTGAATATTGATTTGAATTAGTATGCGAAAGGATGAGAGATAGAATAAAATTTCTTTTATAAGCCATATTTTTATTAATTATTGAGATAGTCAAATTAAATGAAAATTGCATGCTATTTACACATATATACCCATCTTTTTCATGAGCTTTTGAGCCTAAGAGTGAAAATTCAAAATTTTAAAGCTCTTTTATTTCTTTTATATGTGTTATCATGTATTGTGGAACAATTCTAGAACTTGCTTTCATTATATACATTGAGATCATATTTGTTAAATTATAAGCATTGAAATGGTAAAGATACTTAGATTCAATAATTTGTTGTAGCCTATTTCTTTGATATTTACCTTACCTAAAATTTATCTTTAGGAATAACCAAGTTTGAGCCTTAGCCTTTTTCATTGATTATAACATTATTGACCTTTATCCTAATTTCTTTGAAGCCTTTTTTTTTAATATGAACCCTGAAGGTTATTTACATTAATTGGTTGTTTAAAACTTGGAAATCTTGATAGGTCAATTATTTCTCTAGTTAGGGTATTAAATGCTCAAAAAATTGTTTTGGAAAAAAAAGAGCATAGAGAAAGAAAAGGAGAAAAGTATATGGTACCAATGGAGTTGCAATAAAGGACCTGTGTATATTGTGAACAAGTTTCTTGTAATTTCTCTTCAATAAATTTCCTTCAATCAACCATTTTTATTATCCTAACCATAATGTACTTAAGCCCCATTACAATTTGTATATAGAACTTTTGATTTTTGTTTCTAGTTTATAAATAAGTGGTGGAGATGTGACAATATTGCAAACATATGGCAAGAGTCATACTATACATTGACTGAGAGTTTGATACTTTTCACTCTAAATACTTGAGTGCATTGAGTGAAATTTTGGTGAGTGTGTAAAGGTTTATACTTTTGATTTCAACGAGATTATCAATTTGATTACTATTAATATAGACTTAAGAAGTTAATTTTAGGATATTTTGATTTGAATTGTATGTTAATTTGATTCAATATGGCATGATGATTTATAGTATGAATGGACATGTTAAGAATAATGATGGATAGATGTTGTAAGATTTATAATTTTAATTATGGTTTAATGACCAGGTAAGTGATTCTTTCAATTTCATTTATTTATATGTGTTTAATCATATGTTTTGTTTTATTTTGGTGAATTTTGTTTGATAATACTTGAATTGAGAAATTGGGGTTTTATGCAATTTTTTTATGATTTATTGTCTAATTATAGTTTGATAGTTGATTATTTTCATTACCGATATGATTTTGTGGCCTAAATTTGGGTGAAAATTCAACTTCAATTGTGTAAACTTGTGATTTTTTTGTCACTAAGTGGTTAACTTTGATATTTACGCATTTAATTAGTTTAAGTAGTTGTTTTTGACATTAATTAATATTGGGCTTGTGTTTAATTGCATGAATTTAATGTTAATTGTGTCAATTTTGTGTAATCATAAATTTAGGGTTAGAATGGTAATTTAACAATCACATTGGTTGAATTTGTTAATTACATGATTTCTAATTTTAATATTGAGATTAATTAGTTTATTAGTTGATTTTCTAATTAAATTTGTCTAATTGTTTATTTATTTGTACATGTTTATTTATTAATTTTTTGTTGATAGTTATTTTCGCAATTAATAATTTAGTGAGCATAACTAAAAGTAAATGTAGGGAGAAGAGTACCTTTATAAATTATATGTCAATTTTTTGACAATTATTCAAGTTGCAAGCATAATGTCAAGATCATGGCGTGAAAAGGGCATCCCAAGGAAAAGACAATGAGACAAAGGATCTTCCACTACAGCCTAACCTTCAGAGAGGTCGTGGATGTTAATATTCAACACCGAGGCCCAGGAGGAACAATATCAGCAGTTGAAGGATAAGAAGTTCAGCATGAGCAGATACATCGACTGGGAGGCATTGGAGAAAGTTGGCTTAGCCCAAAAAGTTCAGGATCTAGTTATAATTAGTGCATGGTCTCGATTCTTCTAGACTACGACCTAAGCAAGTCAAAGGCTTCAAGGTTACGACTCCAACATTCAGATACATCTACAATATTCTAAGTCATACGCTGAGCAGTCAGGGAGATAGTTGGGGAGTTGTTGGGAATGTGGACGTTTACTACCTTTGGAGCATGTGCGAGAGGAGGCCAATTCACTTGGGACATGCACTTGTTAAATTCATCAAGTATCAAGGTGAAGATAGGAAGGTCAATATAATTTATGTTGGACCTTATGTGACTCGTTTGGTATGATGGTGGGTCTATTTGATCGATTACCACCAATGTGGCAGATGACGACCATAGTAGTGCTTAATCTGGCAGTGATACAATATACGAGCATGGTGTGTAGATGTCGAGGCCCTATAGGAGATACATACAAACTTATTATGAAGCCCGATGAGCTGGCATCGGAGGGTGGAGATAAAGAGGAGTAATTTACAGCGAAGCAATTGCCACAACCACTTCCACCACAGCCATAGCCACTGCCAATAAAGAGGGAAGATGTCATTTCAGTGGTAGATGTTATAAGAGGTCCTAGAGCTAGATTGCATAATCTAGCTCAACTGAAGATAACATTGTTAGAGAAATGGATGGGACAACTTTTAAGAACTCAGTAGACACTCTGACTTTAATAGGCTGAGCATCTGAAGTGGGTAGGATGGTTGGAGATGTCGAATGAGCAATTAGGCAAGCTACAATCTATAGTGGGATGGATGGGAGGGCTAATGCTCTTAATAACAGGTCATTTAGGTGTTGATTTCCAGCCTCCAGCATCTGGCGAGGGCACTTCCTTAGCGACTCATCAACCAAGCCAACATCATCACCATGAGAATCCTCCTTCATCAGACCAACCAGGATCACATAATGAGGGAGATACTTACTCTTGTATTTTCTTTTTTTTCTGTACCATTTTTGTGTATTTCTTATTTTCTTTCCATTAATTAATTTTCTCTCTAACATTACAGTTAATGATGTTTTTATGTGTTATTCATTTGTGTTATTTTTATTTATTTTTGTTATTTTCATCCCATTTTCTTTATGTTTTGCAAGGATGTAATCTAGTATTGGATGGATCAAAAATCATAAAAAATCATCATATTCAAGAAAGGACCACTAAACCTTCTCACTTATTATTTGTGCTTATATTGTGTACAGTGGGGACAATCTACAACTTTAAGTGTGGGGAAGAGATTAAAGATTTTCATGATTTTCTTAAGCTTATTATAATCTTGGTTATAAAATTTTATGAACTGATATTTTGACTTAATTGAAATCTATTCATCAATATCTTATTTCATTATTAAATATTGATTTGAATTAGTATGCAAAAGGATGAGAGTTAGAATAAAATTGCTTTTATAAGTCATATTTTTATCAATAATTGAGATAGTCAAATTGAATGAAAATTACATACTATTTACACACATATATCCATCTTTTTCATGAGCTTTTGAGCCTAATTTTTAAGCTCATTTATTTCTTTCATGTGTGCTATCATGCATAGTGGAATGATTCTAGAACTTTCTTTCATTATACATATTGAGATCATATTTTTTAAATTATAAGCACTTAAGTGATAAAGGCCTTTAGATTTAACAATTTGTCTTAGCCTATTTCTTTAATAATTACCTTACCTAAAATTTATCCTTAGGAATAACCAATTTTGAGGCTTAACACTTTTCAGTTATTATAAACCAATTATTAATTAATATCCTATTTTTCTTTGAAACCTTTTTATTATTTTGAACGTTGAAGGTTATTTACATTACTTGCTTGTTTGAAACTTGAAAATCTTGAAGGGTCCATTATTTCTTTAATTGTGGTACTAAATTCTTGAAAAATTGTCTTGGATAAAAAAATGAGCATAGAAAGAGAAAAGAAGAAAAGTATAGAATACTAATGGATTTGCAACAAAGGGAACTGTCTATATTGTGAACAAGTTTCTTGTAATTTCTCTTTAGTGAATTTCCTTCAATGTAACCCCCTTTATTATCCCAACCATATTATACCTAAGCCCCATTACAACCTGTATCAAGACCTTTTGGTTTTCATTCCTAATTTATAAATAAGTGGTGGAGATGTGATAATATTGTAAGCATATGGTAAGAGTTCTATTATAGATTGATTAAGAGTTTGATACTTTTCAGCCTAAACACAAGTGCTTTGCTAAAATCTTGGAAAGGGTGTAAAGGTTTATGCTTTTGATTTTAATGGGATTATTGATGAGATTACTATTAATATGGACTTAGAAAGGTTAATTTTAGGATAATTTGATTCTAATTATAAGTTAATTTGATTCAGTACGACATGATGATTTATAGTGTGAATGGACATATCAAGATTAATGAAGGATGGAAGTTGTATGATTTATAATTTTGATTATGGTTTTCTTGAGAACAAGTAAAAGCTTAAGTGTGGGGATGTTTGATAGATGCATATTTGACTATCTTTATACTTCATATTTGATCCATTTTTGCTTGATAGGTTATAATTTTATTGTATATTTGGTATTTAATTTGCTCCTAGTGCATTTATAGGTTATAATTACCTTCATGGACTAAAGGGAGAAGAATTTAAACGAAAAGGTGAATTAAAATGAAAATTTAAAGCAGCTAAGGGATACACGGCCATATAAGCCTCTCAGCCTATATAAAATCACTAATTTTGGAGGTTTTGTGTTATACACGATTGTTTATCAAATAGTTATTTCTTAGAAACCCTAGAAATTACTATAAAAAGACATGAGCAGGGGTATGTTAGAGGAGTAGACATTTAAAGGCAATTCCAAATGTAGAAATCATTCAAAAATAGCAATATTGATCTAAGGAAGCGGAAAACATGAAGAAATCATCGATAGATCCAATAAAATACTATTGGAGTTATGTAAATATAGTGCCCTGGAAAGCAAGTGTATTTACATGTGCCTTAATCTTCTTCAGTTACAGTTTTGTAGTGGAAATATTTATTATTAATAAAATAAAAGAGTTTGGATTTAATGATCATTATATATCTAGTCATAAGGTACCAAGATTCTTTTGTAAGCAATATACATATAAATAGAGATGTATAGGAAACATGTATATTATTAGAATCTAAATTAATGGATTCATAGTTGAATAATCAAGTTGGTTGCTTGATTATGGTTTAGACTGTAGTGTTACGTTTTATCTCCGTGTAAGTAAAGGAGTTTACTTCAAGCAAATGATGAGATTCATATCATGATAGTAGTTGCTATCGATAATGGCATTATTAAATGAATCTAGAATTAAGTATGTTTTCAAGAATAAAATGGGCCATTACTTTAATCTTAAATCATATAACTTAAGCATTTGCTTATTATGAACCACAATCTTGATGAGTGGTGAACTCATATGTGTTTCATTATAATTTTTGATATGATCAGAATGGATTTTTACAGAGTATTAATCCAATGTCTGCATGTTGGAATTATTAATTGAAACATGTATCAGGGAACATTCAATCAAATAAAGAGTTTATAGTGATATCATCACTTTTAGATGTTTTTACAGAGTTTGGTGATTAAACTGGAGCCAGTAGTTTGATGGACTAGCTACCCATCAAGTCTTAGCACCAAGATGAGATCTTGTGTGTTAATCACCATATAAAGTAAAACGGGAGATCTAGAAGGAAAAACCAACATAAAGGCAAAACGGTAATTTTACCTTTTGTTGTGTGGATGGCAATGATAAGGTTATAAATAGGGTTTGCAATTTGACATAAAAAATGTATTCTCATAATATTTAATAGTTTAAGAGTTCAACTAATTGTCTTCTTCGGAATGACATTTAGTTAATAAGCTAAAATTAATTCTAATGAGATTAAATTAATTTTAGGCTTACTGGAGCTTTAATTATCAAAGTCCAATAAGATTCCCCACTTGGCTTTAAGGAAGGTTATCAAGCTACCTAAGAAATATAAATCGAGGTTTTAGAAGCCCATAATTGAATGTTGGGCTTGCACTAATTAATGGTTAATTAGAAGCCCAAACGTTCATTTAGAAATGGGCTAAACTTTGGTTTAATGTAATTGGTTAGATTAATTATATTAAAACAAAATTTTTAAAGAAAGGAGTAGCAATTTTGGTTTTAATGGACTGATTGTGCAGTTGCACATTTGAAATTAAATTGCTAAATAA
>JAOTJB010000949.1:0-11973 GCA_027123815.1 Erythroxylum minutifolium | reverse complement strand
TAGACCCAGCAAAAATTGATGTCATTAAGAAACTTCCACCACCAAACAATGTTAGATCCATTAGAAGTTTCTTAGGCTATGCTGGTTTTTACCATAGGTTCATTAAGGATTTTTCTAAGATTGCTAGACCTTTAACTGAGTTTCTTGAAAAAGATGATGTATTTGCTTTTGACAATAAATGTTTGACATCTTTTCAATTGTTAAAGGATATGTTTGTAACTGTGCCTATTCTTATATCTATTGACTGGTCTCTTCCTTTTGAATTAATATGTGTTGTAAATGATTATGAGTGGGTGTTGTTTTAAGCCAAAGATGAGGTAAGACCTTTCATCCCATTTTTTATGCAAGTAGGACACTAAACAGTGCACAACGCCGTTACACCACTGCAAAGAAAGAGATATCAGAGGTTGTTTTCGCTTTTGAAAAGTTTCGCTCATATTTGGTTTTATCTAAAGTGATTGTGTATACTGATCATGTAGCCTTAAAATAATTGATGACAAAACCTGATGCTAAACTAAGACTAATTCGTTGGGTGTTACTTTTGCAGGAGTTCGACATTGAGCTGAGGGATAAGAAGGGAGCCGAGAATCTTTTAGCAAATCACTCGTCAAGGTTAGATGAAGTTGCCATGGAGAGTGCAACAATAAAGGACATTTAGGAGACTTTTCCTGATGAGCATCTGACAGTTATGACAGTCACTCCTTGGTTTGTAAACTATGTAAACTACTTTGCTGGTAATATCTATTCCCCTGTTTTTTCTTATGCTTAAAAGAAAATTTTTTTGTCTAAGGTAAGACACTATCTTTGGGATGATCCTTTGCTTTACAAGATTTGTGTGGATGGTATTATTAGGTGTTGCATTCCTGAAGAGGAAATGTCCTCTGTGTTATATCATTGTCATTCTAAAGAGACCAGGGGACATTATAGTGCATCTAGGATAACTCATAAGGTTTTAGAGTGTGGTTTCTATTGGCCCGCCTTATTTAGGGATGCATTTGCCTTTGTCAAATCATGTGATAGTGTCAAAAGGTCAGGAACATTAGTAGGAGACATGACATGCCATTGACTAACATTCTTGTTTGCGAGCCTTTTGACTTTGGGGCATAGATTTCATAGGACCATTCCTTAATTCTTTCTCCAATTAATATATATTGGTTGCTATTGATTATGTTAGCAAGTGGGTAGAAGCAGAGGCATTGCCCATAAATGAGGTTAGAGGTGTTGTTAAGTTTTTGAAGAAGAATATTTTTACACATTTTCGTTACACATTTTGGCACACATAGGGCTATCATTAGTGATAGAGGGTCGCATTTTTTCAACAAACTTTTTGATTCATTATTAGCTAAGTATAGGGTGACCCATAAGGTTGCTACTCTATACCACTCCCAAACTAGTGGGCAAGTTGAAATCTCAAACAGGGAATTAAAGAAGATATTATAGAAAACTGTTAATGTTTCTAGGCAGGACTGGTCTTTAAAGTTAAATGATGCACTTTGGGCATATAGGATTGCATTTAAGACACCCATAGGTATGTCAACATTCAGGATAGTGTACGACAAGTCTTGTCATCTTCCAGTTGAGTTAGAGCATCATGCATACTGGGCTACCAAATTTCTTAACTTTGATTTGTCTTTTGCAGGTGTGAAGAGACTTATGTAGCTTCATGAGCTTCAATAGTTCCATTTGGATGCTTATAACAATTCAAAGTTGTATAAGGAGCGTATGAAGAAATGGCATGATAAGAAGATCCTCCATTTAGACTTTAAAGTAGGCGACCAGGTATTGATCTACAACTCCCGTCTTCATTTTTTTCCAGGGAAGCTTAAGTCAAGGTGGTATGGTCCATTCAAGGTGATCCAAGTCTTTCCTTTTAGGATCCTTGAGGTAAAATGAGAAAATGAAAACCCTTTTAAGGTAAATGGACAATGAACTAAATTGTATATGCCTAGGTTTGTGGATAATTCTAAGGAGCGATTGTCTCTTTATGACACGTCACTTTCCCCTTCTTAATCAAAGTGCATGCCTTTCAGTAGGACTGTAGTTTTCTTTTTCTTCTTTTCTCGTTGTTTCTTTTACATTTCTTTCTAGTTTAATGCATTTCTTTAAGTTTTTTTGAGTTCTCTTTAAGGTTTGTATGGTTGGTGGCAAAGAGTTATTGGACGATTCTTTTTTAGGGAAGTTTCTTCTTCCTCTTTTCCCTCTTTGTGTTTGATTGTTAATTACTTGAACATTAGGAACAATGTTCATATTACGTGTGGGGGGATTGAGATTATGTGCATGTTGATGTTTATGATATTGATGTTGATGTTGAGAGATACACACTTAAATGGTTGCGACTTTTTTGGTAGCTAACTTGGGTCCTATTTTTAGGGTCCCATTTGACCATACGATTATGTTAAAGTAGTTGGAAGGAGAATTGAGTTGTATACGTGAATTTGGATTAGGCAGCTTGAGAGGATAGTGAATCATGTGAATTGATTAAAGTAGCTAATTGCATAAACTTATTCAATAACTGATGCTTGAGTGATGAGGTAATGTATCGAGTTTTGATGGATTTTCATTTAAGCACATGTGAGGTCTTGAGCTATATGAATATATTGCATAGTCATTTCTTTATTGGATGTAATGCTTCTCTATGTAGATTACCTTCAAAACTTGCTCTGAACCTATTTGATACTGCTAGTTGCATGCCTTATGGACATGATAAAGGCCATCTTTGTTTCTAACCTTTAACTTAAATAACCCACCAAGTCATTTTCCCTTGCTACCCCCTTTGAGCCTTTAACCTTCTTTGTTTTTGTATTAATCACACTGCATTGAAACCTGAAAACTTTTTAGCCTGACCTTTTTATAAGTTGAATGAAGTACTAAGTATTTATTGTCCTTGATTTAGGGACCTTTGTTTTATATGCTATTCTGAGATGTTTTAGAGGTACATCTACTCAGTTGTTATTGATTTATACTACTATTATTTTCTTTTATGTTTAGTGTTATGAGCAAAAAAAAAGAAAAGAAAAAACATATCAAACAATAGCATTGGATTGTGATAAGTAGTTGTAGTCCCGTGTTTCTGTTTGCACATCTCAGAATTTATTTTTGATTGTCCCATGTTACTTAGTGCTTTGTGAATACTTGTTAGTAGCCTTTGCCTTTTTTTACCTTACCTTAACTTAAGCCCCATTACAACCTTTAGTAAAATCCCTTTTGATCCATAATGGCATATACTCTATGTAATGGAAAGTAGGTGAATTTGCAAGCCTATGGTAGTGTAATTTCTTACAAGAAGCTTTGAGTGAAACACAAACCTTATACACTTGAGTGATATGAGTGAATATCATGAGGAAGGTCCATTTTAATTTTATGCTTGCTTTTGATCAAGGGTATCCACCTTTGATTTTGTTTATATACATTGATGAAAAGATTATGATATATATAGTAGCTTGATACTTGAGTTTGCTGAAGTTTAAGGGATTGCAAACACTTGATTTTCAATTAAAATGAAAAGATAGAATATGTTGGTTGTGATCCAAGTAAGTTGCTTGAGGACAAGCAACAATTTAAGTATGGGGGTATTGTTAATGTGTATTTAATATTGATTTTAAATACATAATTTGCTAAACTTTTGTCCATTTAATGTTTAAATTACACTAATTAAGAGTTATTTGTTTTAATTTTAGGCACTTATTGGATTTGGAACGTTTAGAAGCATAAAGCAAGAGAAGCATCTTAAAAGCAAGATAGCTGGACAAAAACGAAAAATGTTGAGCCTAAAATGATGTGAAATAGCAAGGGACAAAAGAAGAAATAAGGGAGCCCAGCACCTAAAAACGGAAACATTTTTAACCAAGACAAAAGAGGTATGTGCGTGAATAGTAGGGTGGAACAAAAACCCTCTAATTAAATGGCCACATCAGCTACAGTAATGAATAGAAGAGAGCAGAGAGGACTGGCGGTTGCAGATGAAACAAGAAAAAAGGCTAGCAGCTACAACGCTTTTAAATACATGAAAACATCTAAACCTTCACCGACTCTCTTCATCAACTCGTGCTCTCACAATGATTGAAAGTAACAGCAAAGGCGACCCAAACCTTCACCACCTGTCTTCATATTTTTATTAAATAGTTTATCAGCTACAGTAGCAAAGAGAGAGGAGAGAATATAGAGAAGCGTGATAGAAGGCTTGCGGTAGAAAAGAATAGTAGCGTGAGAAGAGACTTCTTGGACAACAACAACCATCTCAAAAAAAACCATATACTGGGTGTTCCTTGTTTGTTTTTATTCCTTATTTGTTTTAATTTTTGTGGATTTAATCAATACAATACATATTATGACTATGATTTGTGTTACATTGATGAATATGTGTAAGTAAGTTTTCTTTGGTTGAGGTTAGGATTGATATTGGATTAGGACAGTTTTTGTGGTATTGTTTTTTTGCTTGATTGAATGCACATTTAGCCTAATTTAGCTTGATCAACTGGATTAAGGCCTTAGATGATTTAATGCCATAACCATTGGGATTTAATTTATGGGAAAATCAATCAAGCAATATACTTGAGACTAAAGGGTAGACCAACTGTAGACTCTTGTGTGAGGATACCTAAGATTAACGAACTTAATTTTAGGCTTCTTGTATTGAATGTTTTCTTTTTATTCCAAATTAGCTATGAACCTAGTAGGTAACTTGGATTTAGAAGAGAAAAGAATTTCTATGAATATTGGAAAAAGAATTTCTATGAATATTGGGTTTAACTTGCTTAAGTGAAGTAACTCCTAAATCAATCCACCGTTACAAGTTTTAGTGCCTAATCCAATTGAAATCTAACGGTTTAGCTAATTTTTGTCAATTAATGAAGTCATCATATTTAGTTCATACTTTGCATCGTCTATATTTCCTTAATTCTCTTATTTTATTTCATTGTCAAATCAATCAATTCTTGATCATTTGAGTAATTTTGCATCGTTTAATTTAATTGTCTTGTGTTTTGGAATCCCTTGAGTACGATATCCAATTCTTACTGTTTTATATTACTTGTCACCAAGGTACGCTTGCCTTTAGTTTGGTCTAGATAGAATTTAATTTGTATTGCTTTGTTTAGACAACAACAATTGCTTACAAGAGTCATAGTGGATCAGATGCCCACACAACAACTCTTGCAATATTCAACACATTAGCAAGCTATTCCTAGGATGCCAAGTTAGTGTTAAGTTTGGTGGCTTTTTCTTTGAAATATGGAGAGTTTGGGTTGCTTGTGCAAATTTACTTATCAAACCAACTTGCCAAATCAATAGCAAATCTCAAGCAATTGCCTGTCATCCTGGAACACAGTGGCCCTCTGAAGCCTCGGTTTGATGCACTCAACAATCTTATCCAGACAGTCATGAAAGTGACTAGGCGTGTTGTTGAGTTTAAGGACCTACAACCCATGTACATCACACAGGACGTGCCTGCTCTATCTACTGCACTGGCCCATATTCTTACTGTTGTCTACTGGACCATCAGGAGCATTGTTGTATGTGTTATTCAGATTACCAATCTTACCACCACAGACATAAGTATGCTATATCGTTTCTTAAAACCGTAAATTAATGTGTCTGAACATAGTCAACTGTTGTAGATGCTCTTTTAGAGCATATTTCTTAGGTCGTCCTAATTAAAATCCAGTGTTAAGCTGATATCATTGAATTTCCCATATTTTCTATATCAACCACTAAGGGCAGGGAGTTATCCACCTTGGCTCACAAACTCGATAACATTTATGAGCATCTAAGGAAGTAGCTATCAACTTGTTGTCAACATATAGGTGACAAATATGTTGGTATTTGGTGTTAAATAATTGAAACCTTATTTGTTAAAAGATGTCTATAAACAAATATGATCCTGTCCCTGTTGCTGATGAGAGGAAGGAACATTAATCTTTCCAAATGCTTCTTAATCTCTTTGAAACAAAGGACATAAACAATATGAAGGTTCTCAAGGCTAATCTCTTTGAAATAAAGGACATAGACAATATGAAGGTTCTCAAGGCCTTGATCAGTGCCAGAGATGATATACATCCACTTGTTGATGGCCCCACCAAGGGAAGGGTTTCAGTCTTCAAACTCAGTGCTTTGCTAATTACAATAACTAATACTATTTAGTTAAACCATCATACTTCTTTGTATTGTTCTAATAGATTAACCTTGATGTGCTGAGAAGGAAAAATGTGCTATTGTTGATTTCAAACCTAGAAATTTCCTAGGACGAGCTCTTAATTCTACAACAGACTTACAAAGAATCAACTAGGTCAAGTAGACAATATGAGGTGGTTTGGATCCCTGTTGTGGATTGTTCAATCAAATAGAATGAAAGCATACAAAAGTAGTTCAAGAACATGTAATCCACAATACCATGGTACATTGTGTCGAGAAGGCAGTCTTTAGATTCATTAAGGAGGTGTGGCACTTCAGGAACGAGCCTTTCCTTATGGTAGCCCTAAAGATTGGATTATATGCCCTAATGCCATTCACATGATGTGGGCTTGGAGAAGCAATGCCTTCCCTTTCATTAGCTTAAGGGAGGACACTCTCTGAAGGGATGAGACATTGAGACTTGAACTGTTTTTTGATGAGATTGACCGTATGATTCTCAATTGGGTAAGTTAGGTTATAAATTGTGGTCTACCACAACAATTGTAACCTTACTATTATCATTTTTTATACTAATATCAGCTATAGTATTACTAATGCTAATGTAAATATGTATCTATAGATATCATCAGACTGAAAAAGGGAAGTACATTTTCTTGTATAGAGGGGACAATGTTGAGTGGGTGAGGAAGTTCATAAACTCAATGTTAAAAAATGATGAAAAGAGGATGAACATGAACAGTGTTTTTATAGAAAATATGAAAATAAAGGATGAATGTGAACAGTGAATTTCCATAAATGAGAGAGTGATGATACGTTTAAAGAATACTCTCTATATGTTATTCTTTATGACAAGCGAGTATATATACAGAAGTTTGTTATAGTTTACAAATGAAATTTTTATAAGAGGACATAACTAATTATTGCTCGTTCTTTGACAACTCACGTAACTGTCTTCTCCTTCCTTCTTACTTCAGATGTTCAATTATGTTTTTCCTTCTCATACTACCCCTCAAGATGAGCATGAATATTGATCATGTTCATCTTGGCAATTAAAAATCTGAGTTGAGATGAATTGAGGGCCTTTATGTGGATGTCTACGATCTACTCTTTAGTTGTCACATATTCAATTCTTACAGTTCCTTCTTCGACCTTTTCTCTAATAAAATGACAATCTATCTCAAAGTGCTTTGTTCTCTTATGATGTACAGGGTTTTTACATATCTAAATAGCTGATTGATTGTTGCAATACATTGTGACTGTCTCTTCATACTTCAGCTTGAAGTCTTCAAGTAAATTCTTAATCCAAAGTACTTCACAACATGTAAGAGTCATGGCTCTATACTCAGCTTCAATTAAGGTTCGAGCCACTATTGATTGTTTCTTAGCTTTCCAGCTGATCATAGCTCCTCTATACATTACACTAAAGCTAGATATGGATCTTCTTGTATCTAGACAAGTTCCCCAATCACTATCTGTGTAACACTCTAGCTATGTATTTTCTTCAGCGTTTAGAATAATTCCCTGTCCTGTTGTTCCTTTCAAGTATCTAACCACTTTCAAAGTAGCTTGCTAGTGCATCTTGGCCGGTTTGCTCATGATTAGGATAGGATATGGACTGAATAATTAAGGTCAGGTATTGTAAAGGTGAGTTATATCAGTTTTTCGACAAGCTTTCTATAGCCTGTTGGATCATCCAAGAAATCCTTTTCCATTTGTCTCTATCTATGACTTGGTTCAATAGGTATTGAACTTGGTTTTGCACCTAACAATCCACATTGTTCCATAAGATCTAAGGTATATTTTCTTTAACACAAAACTATCCCTTTTTATGATCTTGCTATTTCAACTCCAAGGAAGAACCTAGGTTGTCCTAAGTTTTTTAATTTGAACTTTGTACTCATGAAATTGAGTACTCTATTAATTCCTTCTTGCATTTTGCATCCAATTAGAATATCATCTATATCAACTAATAGTGATATCAAACCATCGGAAGACATTTTTGTGAATAATGAGTAATCTGACATGGATTGAAAGAAACCAAACTCAAGGAGCTCTTCAGCGAATTTAGAATTCTACTGTCTAGGAGCCTATTTGATTTCGTAAAATGATTTTTTAAATTTGCATACTATATGATCAGTCGCTCCCTACTTCTCCCCCTTTACTTCATAGCCCTGAGGTAATTCCATACACACATCTTCAAGTAATTCATCATTTAAGAATGCATTATTGATGTCAAGCTGATGCAACTTCCAACCATGTTTTGTAGCTAGAGTAAAGAATAGTCATATGGTGGTTTGTTTAACAATTGGACTGAAGGTTTCATTGTAGTCAAAACCAGCCTTTTGATTAAAACTTTTGTTATAACTCTTGCCTTGAATCGTTGAATTGTTTTGTCTGAGTTTAACTTCATCTTATACACCCATTTGTAACCAGCGACGTTCTATGTATGTGCAAGACATACAACATCCCAAGTATCACTTTCTTCTAAAGCACGTAGCTCTTCATCCATTGCTCTTCTCTAATGCTCCACATACACAACCTCGTGATAGTGGGTGGGTTCCTGCAAGGTTGTAAGTGCAGATACAAAACAATTGTGGTTTTTTGAAAGTTTAGAGATTGTAAGAATGGAGATAGGGTGTTGAGTGGTTGACGAGGAATTCATCTTAAGATTATGCTAATATATGTCAAGATATTTGGGAATTTTGGGTTGCCTTGTAGAAAGTCTAACAGGTTGTGGAGAGCTGGTAGGTTAATTGAGTGGTTGAAGATGAGGTGATTGAATTGATGAAGAAGATGTTTCTTGTGAGGGTGATGCAGGGCATAAAGTGATGGGATCACAAGTAGATCTTGATGCATTTTCAGGTTTATTGTTGTCATTGCTATATAAATATGATGTGTTTGATGAAAAGTCATACAAATCAAGATGAGAATAATTATTGAGTTTGTTGTTCGAAGAAAATTTTGGATCAAAAGGTAAAACATGTTCATGAAAAACATCTGTTGAGACAAAGATTTGATTATTATCAAGATCATAAACCTTGTATCCTTTGATGCCAACGGGATATCCAATAAAAACACATTTCCTTACTCTAATGTCAAATTTTTGTTTATGATTATGAAGTGTGGAAGCAAAACAAAGTGGGCCAAGAATTTCATGTGTGAGTAGTGAGGTGTTTTTCCAATAATTTTTTCATAAGATGTGAGATTTTGTAAGACTCTTGTAGGAATTCTGTTGATTATATAGCAAGATGTGAGAATTGCTTCTCTCCAAGATTTCTTTGGAAGTTTGGAATAAAACATGAGAGCTCTAGCAATGTTAAGTAGGTGTTAATGTTTTCTTTCGACAATGGCATTTTGTTAAGGAGTTTCAACACAAGACAGCTGATGTTCAATTCCTTTCTTGTTAAAGAAGGACTTTATGTCAAGTTCTTTGGCATTATCAGATCTTATTCTTTTAATAGTTCTAATGAATTGTGTTTCAATCAGTTTGTAAAAAACAGGTAAAATGACTTGGACATCTGACTTGTGTCTCATGAGATATACCCAAGAAACTCTAGTAAAGTCATCAACTAGTGTAATGAAATAATGAAAACCACCAATTGTTAGGTCAGAATGTGGTCCCTAAATGTCAATAGGTAATAAATCAAAAGGTTTTTTAGTGTTGTTGATATGTGAGGAAAAAGGGAGTCTCTTTTGTTTGGCTAGCGGGCAAATCTCACAAATATTGTTGGGATGAGACACTATATCAAAAAAGGATTTATTTATTATACTCAACCTATCATGAGTAACATGTCCAAGTCTATAATGCCAAATATCTAACACTGATGGTCTTGAGTTGGTGTTTACATTGGAAACAAAAACTGAGCTAAGTTTACTAGTGACTCCAGAAACTTTTTCAAAGGAATTTGAAACTTGTTGAAGGAAGTATAGACCTACATATTCTTTAGCATGACCAATTGTCATCTGGGGATACAATCCCTGGATTTCATAGTGTTTAGGGGAAAACACAAAGGAACATTTATAAGATTTTACAAATTTGCTAACAGATAGGAGATTGAACTTAAATGAGGGAATGCACATAACATTGTGCATATGTAGAGAAGGAAAAAGTGATATAAAACGTAGGTGAGTAACTTGAACCTTTTAACCAGTTGGCATCTGAACATACACATTTTTAATGGATCTGACATTATATAAAAGTGAAGCATTGTTGCACGTGTGATCAGAAGCACCTGTGTCTAACACCCATTTATCATGCAATGATTTTGTAGATTTTTGAAATGCATCAAATGTGCTTGTGTTGAATGAAACAGGAGAGGTAAAAGATGCATCTGTCAAGTTGGAATAATATGTATTACTAGGATCATTCAGCTGTGTATTGTAAATACCCGAGTTAGAACTTGATGATTGAGTTGTTCCCTATCCAGTTAGAAGGTCTAGTAATTTCTGCATCTAATTTTTCATCAACATCATTGGAAATGTTTCTTGAACCTTAGCAGAGTCACTGCCTTTGTTGTTGACAACATCATTTCCATATGAAATATTCACCAATGCTTTCCCTTGATGTTTTGGTTTGGTGAATTTAAAATCAGAAGGAAAACCAATTATTCTGAAACATTTCTCCTTGGTATGTCCTTTCTTTCCTTAATGACTGCACATAACTTATGTCTTTGCTTTCTTAAACTGATCGCCAAAAGATACTAGAGCAGATGCTTCAATTAAAGGCTATGATAGCCTTTATATTAGCCTTCTAGATTCATCCCTCACTACCATATTTTATGATTCTTCCAAAGTGGAAAATGGTTTCACCAGTAAAACTTGTGAAGAATAATAAGAGTAGCTCTCATTTAATCCATTCAGAAATTTAAAGATAGCATGTTGGACCCCGTTTCTAGAGCCCAACATTCGGAGTCATGACACGTGAGCGAAGGGTTCTTATATTATTCCAAACATCCATACTTGAGCATTTGATAAATGACAATTCATTCTTATATTCATACCCTCACAGATAAGCAATGATCAGCCCACATATACAAGATTTGGGACAAAAAACGTAACTTCCATAAGAGTGGTGTACCCACACTAGTCAGTCACCAAAATCATCAATCCTCTGAAGAAATCATCTTTACTTAATGACTTCAAGATGTTTATGACAATTAACAAAGTCAATTTGGTTCAACTGTAACTGATAGTCGACTAGTTGGTGTGTAGTCGACTAATACTAACATTTTCCATGAAACTTTCAGTTCTGCTCTTCGATTAGTCGACTAATATGATAATAGTCGACTAGCACTAACATTTTACATGAAACTTTCAGTTCCATTCTTTGAATAGTCGACTAATGTGATGATAGTCGACTAGTCCATTTATCCAACTGACAGGCCTGATTGTTAATAGTCGACTAATATGATGATAATCGACTAGTCCATTTATGCAATTGACAGGTCTGATTGTTAATAGTCGACTTACAACAAAATAGTCGACTTGTCTAATGCTCCAACTTACCACTCTTATTCTTCATCCCATTTCAAAACATCATAAAACTCATTTTCTCTTAGCTCAAGCAAAGAGAAGTCTACACAAATGTCCAATATTCACCCTGTGCAGCTTTTCTAACTTGTAATGAGCATAACTCTCAACTCCGATATCCAAAAATTTCATACTTTATACCATTGGAAAGCTAGAAAGATAAGCTATAACTTTCATGGAGACTACTATGGCTAATTCTACCTAAATCAATACAGTTTTTCCTTTGAAGTCAAAAAATAATTTCTACACCTATGGAAGACTTGAAATAAGAAATGTACAACTACCAAATGACTAAGCACATACACATTGGAAACT
>JAOTJB010000923.1:0-11974 GCA_027123815.1 Erythroxylum minutifolium | reverse complement strand
TGTCACTATACATTTATACACTCCTAAACATGGCAATTTACCAATATACCCTTCCTATTGGTGAGGGGATGTTACAGAATGCGTGGAGCCAGAATCAATCAAAACATATACTTCAGAATTAAGTAACTAAGCCATACCCGTGACAACTTCAGGTGTGACTATAGCTTCCTCCCTTGTCATGGCAAACACCCTTGCCTATGCTTGACCCCTTGGCCTTCCTGGAGGAATAGCATTCCTTACAGCTCTAGAACTGCCCACCTCAGTGACTGACATGGTTCTCACTATTTCTACTCTCCTTAGGGCTTACAACTGCAACCCCTCTTGCCTTCTTGCCTTCTCTCCACATCCAAAACATGCTCCAAGTAACTTGGAGCACTCTCTACTATGCAACTTCCCACAATGCTCACATTGGGGGTTTATGTTCCTACTCCTCTCCACCCTGCTATTGCCTCCTGCTGGTGAGGCTTGCACTGACACTGCCCTTGCTTGCTTGTTCTTGGCAGGACCGCTACTTCCCACTTCACTCTATGCATGGTAACTCTGTGTACTCCTCTCAAGCATTGGAGCACTCATCCCCTTCTTAGAAGACTGCTCCCTGTTCTTCCTTTTCCTACTCACTTCATTCCTTATATTCTCCAGTTTTTCAGCGTGGAGTGCAGTATCTACCAACTGCTGGTAGTCACAGAAATTATGGATCAAGAATTTCTCCTTAATCCCCAAATGGAGCCCTCCTTCAAACTTACGATACTTATCTTCCTCATTCGTCATAATGTTAGCTGCATATCTAGAAAGCTGTGTGAACTTCAACTTATACTCACTCACACTTATGTCCCTCTATGTGAGATTGAGAAATTTCCTGGCCTTCCTTTGAATATAATCCCTCGAGAAGTATTTCCTCCTAAAAGCTTCCAAAAAGTCTCTCCATGATAACACCGGAGGCATATCCTGACTGTGGGGCACTGATTCCCACTAATGAAGTGCGTCCCCCTGTAGTAAGCTCACTGCATAATCTAACTTCTCCCTATCCGACCACTTCATCTGAATCAGAACCCTCTCGGTCCTTTTCAACCAGTCTTTAGCCTCTTCCGAATTTGTAGTTCCGTTAAAATCGACTGCTTTATACTTGCGAAGCTTGTCATACTGTCCACTCTTATCTACTGAAGTTTGCATCGAGACTTGTGACCCTTGGCCCATGGCATATGAGAAAGCCTGAGCGAAGACTTGAAAGAATCGCAGATCCATAGGGCTTGTTTGAGGCATAGGAGGAGGCGGTGGCACTTCTTGTTGTATACTAAGTGCCTCAAAATCTGGAGCAAAATGTATCTCAGCATCTTGTGGGATATAGGATTCCTCCGTTTTCTCTTGGTGAGAGTAAGATCAAGTCATAGCTCCTCGAGTTCTCTTTCGAGGCGGTACATTCACTCCTTCAATTTAAAACCATTGAAAACCTTTAGTTTATGCAAAACAATTTCAAAGTATGCAAAACAGTTCAAATCGTATAAAATAATTTCAAATCATGTAAAACAATTTCAAATCATGTGAAACAATTCAAAACAATGCAAGCTGTTCATTTAAAACAATGCCTATTCATTTCATGTCTTAACCTACCCCATTCATGTCTAAACCTAGTCCTACACCTGGACCTAAACTTAGTTGCTCTGATACCACAACATGTTGGACCTCGTTTCAAGAGCCCAACATTCGACATAGGATCATGAAGCTTTAGCTTGGAGGAAGGCTTAGCGTTTGGAAATTTAAAAGAAAATTCCTTCAGAAACATGTTTCGCCACGACGAACATATTGGCAAATCCCCTGGAACCTTCGGAAATTTTACGCCGCAGCGAGTGATTGAACTTTGCCGCGGCAAGTATGAAATTTTATGATGATGGAGGTGGAGATGGCGGTAGTGTTGAGACTAAATCCACTCAATATCGAAAGTGTTTCCTTATCTAATAAGTGATTTAAGAGAGTAAAAGAATTAGTAATACAAATCATTCCAAACCATTCAAAACTTATTTAGAATTTAAAATAAACCTAACTACGTAACAATTTAAATCTAATTACTAAACATGCTAATTTAGGGTCATTAGTTTGACCTTGCATCTTTAGAAGCTCAGCCCAGATCAATTATGAGTGGCTTACTTCCACCCTTCTCGTTCAACATCAATTTTGTAGCTTATAAGTAAGCTAAAAATTTCAAAATGATCAGGAGGAAAATATTAATAAAATTATGAAAACCAATTAGGCTCAGTAATGTCCTATTTTTGAGTGAACTGTCAATAAAACAGGGGATAACAGAACCCCCTGAATCTTCCATGGAATTCAGTAGTTTGCTCAGTAAGAGGGTGAGTTGTTCTCTTATTGGTTCTTCCTCATTTGCCCTTATCTCCTCTTCTTCTTTAGCTCCTTTAACAAAGACTTATATAGCTTCTTCAAACTTGTTGTCCATTGTCAACTATTCTTCATCCTCTCATTCTCTAGGTTGTGAATATACAAGGTATGATTTTCTGTTACTTGCTCAATTTGCTCTTCTAGTCTCTTTTGACCCTCTTCCATGTCCATGAGCTTATCCAGGATCTTTTTAAGTTCAGAATCCCAAGAATTGGACTCATCTTATTGAAATCCTAATAGGTCTTGATATCCTAAATGAGTAAATACATTGTTGGACAAATAGAAATTTGGGTGGTTCTGCAACCTCAGAATGTATATGTTCCAATAAGCATTGTTACTTCCCCAACCATGTTATGCACTCATTGTAGTTTACAAAAGTTCCTTGCTCCCTTCTTCTTGGCATCTAGTTCTTTAAATGTCTCATTCTCACTCTAAGATGTCTTACTATGTCTTTACTTTATGCCCCAAACTTTTTTTAAAACAAAAGACAGTGAAAAAGCCTTAGATTAAAGAACTAAACTAACTACCTCCCTGGCAACGGCACCAAAAACTTGATCATGATTTTATGATGTGTGTAAGTTCTAATGAGTTAACCTCGATAATCCACAAGCGCACGAGTCATTTATATAGTACCTAAGGTGTCGATCCCACGAGCAGGGATAATCTAATCATAAAATCTAAGGCCAAAACAACTGGTAGTAATTCAAAATGTAAAAAAAACTAAGGCAAGAATTTAATTCAATCACGTAACTAAATTCTAAGAATCAAATACAAAAATATTAATAAAGTAGCAATTATAACACACACTTAAGAATCAACCTAAAGGAACTATCAATTGAGAGAAAGAGGAATTTTTACCTATCTTTAACGTTAACCTAATCGATTATGAATTATTGGATTATTGGTCCTAGATGATCCTAAGGTTGATTACTCTCTCTCGAGTTATAACCATTAACCCTAATTAGATTATGAAAAATCACAATTTCTCAATTAACAATCAATCCAAAACCCTAATTAGATCTAAAGTTGTCCAATAAACTATCGGGAACCTATGTGAGATCTCTCTTCACACAATTACCGACATGATTAATTTCTCGTTCTTATCAAATCACCTAATCCCGTTAGCCCAGTTTAATTATTTTTCATTCGATTAACCCTCTTATTCTATTACTGAATTATGCAATCAAAATAATTCCAATAAACATAAAACAATCAAATTTTATTAAATCAAATATTAAAAAACCTAAAGGTGAGTATAAAGCATCTCAACATTCACAATCCTATCATCAAACTGCTATTTCCATTCTATACAATAAAAAATAGAAAATAACAAGAAATATGATTCTAAATGAAGACGGGAAGTAATAACGTCAAAAACTTCTGATTTGGGAAGTATGTCAATGTCGGTTTCTTCTCCACTTCTCTCTTCCTTCTTTTTCTCAATCTCTCACAATTCTCTCTAGGGTTTCTCTCCAAAAGTGGCTGATGCAAAAGCTCCTTATTTCTATTCTTCTTATTTTATTTATGTTCTTTTGTGTTTAGGGTTGAAATAGGGGTAACTTTTTGGGGGGTCCAAAAAATCCAAAACAATCCCTCAAAACGTGAAGTTTAGGAGTGGCTGCGCGTCTGCTCGATGCAAGCCACTACCATGGCATTATAAGCCACGATCGTGGCCTACATCTAAGCCTTTTGTCACGATCGTGGCCTGTTGTGTCACGATCGTGAGTTGTTTTAGCCTGAATGTCTTCTGAAACTCCTCTATTCTTTGATATTGACCCTAAAACACTAGCAAATGCATCAAGGTACCTCAAAAACATAATATTTAATCTCAAAAGCTTGTACTAACCCATAAAATACTTAAAACACAAATAAATAACAAACTAACACAATTCTAACCTAAGCATATACTAAATGATCAGATTAATGGATAAACATATATCAAACTATGCCCTAAAGCGTGATGCAATTTGCACTTATCAAATATCTATAGTGTGTTTTGTTTGTTATTTAATAGTTTTATAGTACTTTTTGTACTTATTTTTCTTTAAATATGTTTTTAGGTGATAATTGAATTCATAGTCCAAAAAGAGAAGAATTCAGTTAATATCGAGGCATAAAGCAAAGATTTAAAGCAGCTTTAGGGGTACATGGTTTTGTTTGATATTTGATATTGAATTTTTTTCTTTATTTAAGAGCTAATTTGGTTATAGCCTAGGTGTAATGAACCGATGAACCCTTAGTTAGAATGAATAATATGATACAATCTTTTATTTAATGCAATTTTAATGATTGGTTTATTACGATTCAATTATAAATTTATATTCTTAAACTGATATATCTAGAATATTATTCCATTTGATTTCATATGATTAAGATTTAGAAATCCTTTTGTTGCATGTAAACCTAAAGATAATTTGATATCTTACCGTGAAATTCACTAATCGAGTAATGCAATCTTATGGGTTTTAACTAGAAAGATATTTTAGGTGATCAACTGAGGATTAGTTATTAATAATCTTAAGAATATATTAACATAAGATAGGAATTTTCACGGTCTAATAATCAATAATTTAATTACATGATAAAAGGATGATGTTCAAGATATCTTAAGGGGACTCATCACCTAGGTACTAATTATTTGATATCGATTAATCTTGTTATTTTCTTTATATTAGTTCATCATTGTTTTAACTTTAATTTAGTTTTTTTAATTTAATTTTCAATTAAATTCCCAACCTGATTCAGTTGTTAGATAATAGAAAAATGGTTAATACTAGTACTTACAATCCTTATGGGATAGACCTATACTTATTAGTCTTCGCTACCACCACATTGTATGTAACATCCCGTTTCCATACTAGGAGTTAGAACCCTAGATTTTTGTAAATAAGGAATGGCAATGAGAGATTAGAAAATGCATTTCATACTCATGCATAACAGTAGCATACACATACATATGAACTGATTTTCATACACATTGTAATCACTGTTTATGCACTCATTTGACATTTCTCGGATATGAATGATTTTTTATTAAAGTGATTATGATATGGATAATGAATAAACTATCTTGAAAATTGATTGGTGAGTAAAATTGTTGACTTAGAAATTTTGGTGAAATTTTGGAAAATTTATGATATTTATAAGTGTTTTAGGACTAGGAAAAATGCTAAGTGGTAGGACAATTAACAAATAGTAGTAGAAATAAATATCCAATGATAGTAGAAATTTTTGATAAGTGACATTAGGATTTAATGACATATGTCATTGAAAATTGGGCATGAATTGGATTAGAAATTGGAGACAATTAGACTAGTTATTAAAAAGGGTCTAAATGAGACCATAGGAAGGTGACAAGTGGCACTACCACTCACCCCTCATCCCACACTATTCCTACATATGAAAGACTAACATTTTTATTGTCTTTCATTATTTTTTCATGACTCATGCTTCTTTTCTTTATCTTCTTCACTCTTCATCTTCTCCATTCATGATACCCATCTCACCTCACAACCTTGAAGCTTGATCTCACCTTTTTTCTTGCTATTTCCATCTTGTTGTCTTCTTCATTTGTGACTAAAATACCTAACCCTAACATTTCCATGATGATGATCGATTGATACTTGGAAGCTAGGGTTAAGTGTGATTTGAAGATATTGAAGCTAAAACAAGTAGCATATTGTTTTCTATGATTTGTTGAATGAATCATATATGATGATGGTTAGTCACATATTTATGAGTTAAATAGAGTTGATCATATGCTATAACGTGAATTAAGAAATGGATGTATAAATGTCTTGTTTTTGTATATATACGATGATTAATGATTCATAAGATGGTGTAGTGATGATTTGGATAAAATGATCCCTATAATGGTGTAGAAAAGTACAAAAAATTGAATAGATGAATGGATGTTTTTATGCTCTGTTTTCTTTGTATTAACATGGATTGCTTTAGGTGTTATAGAAATGAGTTAAAATGAGTTTGGAGCTAATGAAAAAGAGTACTATGGTGTCTTGGAATGAGATGAATTAAGTTGATAATTTAGAAATGGAATGAAGGTGATAATAGAGTAAAACATATGTGTAGAAAATTAAGATGAATGTATATGTATAAATGTTCTATTTTGGAGTCTATAATCAATTGTAGAGTATAATTTGTTTGTGATTAATATTGAACTGAAATGGAGGTAAGAATGAAGAGAAAATGAAGAGGAAAAACTTAGGTTTAAGAGATGTTTTTAATAATACTCTTGGAAGGGGAAGGGGTAAGGATTTAGTAAACCAAAAAATGATGGTGATATGTCATGTTATATATATGATTAATGAATCTAATGAGTATAGTTTTGTGGATTTTAATGCAACTAGTATGGTAGTTGAATTAGCATGTAATGAACTTGCATAAATTAATGTGAATACTGGAGAATTTGGTGTAAAATGATGTTAGCATATATATGGAAATCATGGGAATGGTTGTTAAGTGGGATATGCTTCTTACATGTTTGTTAGGTAGACTTCATGTCTGCAGGGTGGAGATTCTTGGGTTTTCCAGCTTCCTAGCTCCGTTTATGTCCGTTTGGAGGGACACTTGTTCCCTGGGCGGATATACACTGGACATTTATATAAATGTGCAATTTTGACCCTTTAGATGGCAAAATCTCTCCTTAGAGTCTTCTCATAGAACTTGGAGTCCTTTACAAAAATGTGCTTGAATGACTTTAATCAGACATCAACATATGAAGTTATGCCTCTTGTCCCAAAATCATATATATAAATTATTGACTTATTAATGCTTTCCTATGATGCATTTAGGCTTGAATGGAGCTTGAAATGTACTTAGTTTGATGAGAAAATAAGAGATTAAATGAGTGATATGTTTAGAGTGATGATAGAGGTTATAACTTAATAAAAGATTGTTAAACATCAAGAGTTCAAATCTGAAATTTTGGAGATGTTATAAAAATGGAAGTGAGCATATGAAAGTTAATGTGATTCAAAGAAGATGAATGATGTGTATTAAGTAAAAGTGAATGCTAAATTGGATATTTTGTGATTTTATAACATTAGAAAAAGGATTAGAAAGCATGTATTTGATAGATATATGATTGAATGATGGACTTAGAATATTCTTATACAAAGGAGGTGTGAACCTAAATTCAAATTTGATTTATGTGAGTTATGAAGTATGAATGATCTTGAGATACGAATTAAGTGAACAAACCCGTAATAGTCAAATTGAACATACATTATACATTACACATATACATATTTATACAATTGAATGTTTTTGTGATTGTGCCATTAGTAATGTGTATGCAATGTGTGTATTGTATGATGTTGATACACAGGATAAAACGTTAGCATCCATACGTTTTTAGATTATAGAAACAAATGCTAATTTGGAGCGTTCTGTGAGTTGACCTAGATGATCTCACTTTAATTATTTGTTCTGTTCTAAATTTCTGTATTGAATTACTACTGATATGATTATGATTGAGACCATTTCAGACATAAATAGTCTGAGGAGTTTAATAATTGTGAAAATATAGGAAGTGCATCATTGAATGTGAATGTGAATGAAATAAGTGATTCTCAACATTATTATTGAATGCCAGACATCAATCTGATGAAAAATGTGAAATTAAACACAAGCGATTTATTGAATATATTTAAATATGATGCATTTCATTACATGAATGCATGAACAGATAAAGGTTGTTGTGATCGAAGTAGCCACCAAAAAAGAGCTTAAAGCTTAGAAAGTGAAAAAGAGCTTAAAGCTCAGAATATGGTAAGAGCCTATGGCTCACTATATATAATGAGTCCTTTATCCCCAACAGATAAGGGACATTTATTAATAAGCCTGATATCCACAATGGATACGGGGTAGTTACAAGCACTCGGTCACAACAATAACAATTGGAAATGAATCTCATGAGCATTGCATATATAATTGGTATGTATGTTTTAAATGATCGAAATGAACTGTTTGACTGCTTTGAATGTGAAAAATGAAATGTAAAATAAGTGATCAAAGTATTATGTGATGCTGTATGATTATTGGTGAATTGATGTGCATTATATGATGACATGAAGTGTATGTAAATTTGAAGTATGAACTATTATGTTATGCGATATGAGTGAGTCATCAAGGATGGTCCGCTCACTGAGTTCGCAAAACTCACCAAAATTACAATGTTGTCTTTCAAGCTCAGAGGAGATCTCCAGTTAGACAAATTGAAGTCCAGCCACTGCATTCAAATAAGAGATAGAGGTAAGGATCAGTTGGCACTTGCATATGTCTACAATCTCTTTTGTATTTTGAAATGTATTCCAAAAATATTGTATTGTTTTTATATGAATTGTAAAGTGCAATGACATTATGACTGAAAGCCTTTTGAAAAAATGATATATTCAAATTGAGAATTGATTTGTTCTCAATGTGTGTATAAATGATATGGATAGTGATTAATTTTTGATTTGCTTAAAAAGTATTTGATGCGTGTGATGCGAGAGAAAAATTTGTATTGAGTTGACTGACTAATCTAGCATGCCACCCTTATAGAGTATGTTCTCGACTACTGTCGGTAGTTCGGGAATATGTCGAATGAGAGTAGTGTGCTACATTATGCATTTGCAGTTAAAACTTATAATTCTCATAAGAATAAAATAAAATGAATAATAATAGTAAAAATTTAGTAAAAACATAATAATAGTAGAAAAAGAGTAGGAAAATAGAAACCAAAATGATTATAGTGGTTCAACCAAATAATTTTTGGTCTGTATCCATTCCTCAAGCCCAAGCACCACTTAGGAATTTTTCAACCCAAGCCCAAGCTTGCCCAAGCTTCGTGCAATAAGTCATTAAAACCTTAATCTGTCAACCCTCCAAATTCTTTTAAATATTAAAAAATCTTTCCTTTAGCAAACAGTTAATTTAAAACCATTCAAAAGATTCAATTTTTGATTGAAGATTGAAGGTTTTCTTATAGGTCAAGATAATTTCCTATTGATTATGAAAATAGTTATACTTTATTTCTAATATATAAATGATCATATAATGATTGAGGCCCTAATTTATTATAGTGATCAAGATATGGTCATAAAAAGGAACTAGAATAATTTGTTAAATTTTGAGGTTCTTGATTTGTCCATGTTTTTGTTTCTTCACTTGATTTCCTTCTAAACTTTATAGTCCCATATCTTCTTCATTTTGCTTTTAATTAATCAATTTATTCAATTAGCTTATTGACTCACTTTGCTATCATATTAAACTTTATCTTTCATATGTTACTTAATTTAATTCCAATAAATTTATTTTCATCACCAAAAGTAAATTACTTAAGAGTGATATATTTTGTTATTACTAAAAATACAGTTAAGACTTTACTTTTTCCAACAATCTTTCCATTTGAAATGATAATAAACTTGGTAATGTTATAGAAAATAAATGAAATTGGGTAAGCTCCTCTATTATTAAATCAATATGTAATGCACGCTCTCCTTTAATTCATGGATCATAAATGACTAGTTTCAATATCACTATTATTTCTCACTTTTAGTATATATTAAAAAGGGTATTTGAAATAAAAAGTTATAAGCATCAATAAAAAATAAATAAATTTTTCTCTCCACCCTTTTGGAAAGCCTTATCTTATGAGTAAAGAGTATATGTAAAGTGCCTCTAAAGAATTGTAGAATTCTCAATAAGTTCATGTACCTATTTAAAGATCAATAAATCTTTCTCTCCATAAATACATGAAACCAACATTTTCTCATAAATATGTATTCTAATTAAATATGCTCAAGTTTTATTAATATGAAAGCAAGTATATACCTCATTTTATGCAACATCAATGGTTATCTCCTTTTCTTCCTTACTTAGTTCGAAGTCTTTTGAAATCAATTGTTAGAATATCAATGTTTTTCTCATTTAATATTAATGACAGTAATAACAATTATTGGTATTCATTTGGCACTACTTGATATTGACCTATAAAGTAAAGAAATAGACATTCTTTTTATACCTATATAAACTTTGGTCTTTGGGCATTTAAAACCATTTTCAACTGACATTCTTTTGGGTTTACTTATTAAATATTATTTCAAAGAGCAATTTATGTGCACATGTCCAAATTTACTAGAAAATTGCTCATTATGATGGAAATTGGAAGTGTCATATCAGAATGACCTACAAAAATATGGCTCATATACATTATAAAGTCTTTTTATTTTGGATATGTGACACTATAAAATTCTCCTTATATGATAGTAAGGCCTAATAAATGAATTCTCATAAAATATTTTTTTTGATAAAATTTTGTCATATATTGATTATGAACATATGACTTTTATTTCTATGGTAGCCTAGATGAATATGAATACACTTTAAGTGATTATACAGTGACCTATGATAATTATGAGCATGTTTATTATATTTTGATTATAAAAAAAGGCCTATACAAATAAGATAAATGTTTCATTCTCTTTTGACGTGGATTTGCATGACAATTATGTTAATTTTTATGTTAAGCCCTTCTAGGTTTATAATGAGATCTATATGTGAATACATGGACTTTTACTTTTTTTGGAACCTAGAGTATGAAGCATAAGCATTAAGGTTTACATGTCTAGAATTAGATGTTATTTACTCATGTATTGATTTAGGTAAAGTCTCCTCATGTAAATGTTTGTGTTTAAAAAAGATCTTGACATTAAATGGTGCACTTACATAAGTAAAACCAATTTCATACCTATCATTAGAGATTTTTAGGTTCCAAGCATGCTATTCAATTTTTCAATACCTATAATGAATTTAGACAAGGACTCTTTAAGGTCATTGTTCTCTTTCTATAGTGCCTCATTTTCATATAACAAGTCATTCTCATTATTATTTTTAATAATCACATTTTTTTATTCTATCATATAATGTAAATCACATTTTAATTTCTCAATCATGCATGTATCTATAAGACTTCTTTATACTTGGAAGATAATTCCTTCCTTTTTAAGCTCATCATTTATAGGCATTTAACTTTTTCTCATAAGACAAATAATCATCTTTATCAACATAATCAATATCATCAAAAGATTTTGAGCCAATTGATACCTTATGATTATTTATCATAAAGCACATGTGAGCCACCTAATTATTGGATTCTCTACTTGTATCATTCCATGTGATGTTTAGTACTCTCTTCTTATTTTGATCCTTATCCTTCTATTTACTCCATATTAATATCAGTAACACCAACATCATTATGACAATCATAATATATGTCAAATCAAATCTATGTCAAATATCATGCTTTATATAATTGATGTACAATGAGTAGTGAATAGTCTAGTCTATATGGTAGCATTAAAAAGATACCTATTCACATGCTAATCCATCCAAATTAAAAATTTTAACCCTCCCAGTTCTTTCAAAGATTAAAAGAACTCTTTTTTTAATTAAAAAATATTTAAAAAGTTCCTAAAAGTTTATTTAAATATTAGGAGGTTTTCTTTAAAGATCAAAATAAAAATTTTCATGATCATAAAAGATTTATATATTATGTCCTATATGAAAATAATCATGCAAT
>JAOTJB010000798.1:0-11979 GCA_027123815.1 Erythroxylum minutifolium | reverse complement strand
TAAGAATGAGTTAATTAATGTAAGAAGTAGCCAAATTGTATTTGAAGTCCTTTAGCATGTCTATATATATGTGTGTTATTGTAACCATTTATAAATGAGAAAGAGAGAGAGAAAGAAAAAATAAGAGAGTATTTGAAAGAAGAAGAAGTGTTTTGAGAACTGTAGCTCTTTGTGAGAAAAGAAATATTGAGAGGAAGAGTGTAATAGCACTTAGAGAGAAATATTTGTATTTTATGGGTATTGTTATCAATATAAATACATATTTTGTGAATGTTCTTTTATTTGGAGCCCATAAAAACTTCCAATACCCCCAAACTCGAAACGGCCGAAACCACGCTGAGCATCGTGACCTCGTCCGATTTGACATTCCCATCAAATTGCATATCACAAAATAAAGACAAAGTTTCTTCCCCAAAACCATTATTAACGAAAGACGAAATCACTGAAGACCACGTCTATTTGCCCATTTCATCGAACACCTGAAGAGCTTTAAGAAGCAACCCTAAAGACCTATAAACACTAATCAAAGCATTTTGCACATATATAGAGGAAACCAAACCAATTTTGACCAAAAGGGAATGGAGTTCAACACCCATTTGGAGGCGAGAGTAGCTTTGAGGACAAAAGGAAAGGTGAAGTGATCGGAAGCCACGGCGGCAAGGCGCATGTTGAGGAAGAGGGAGAGAGCAAGAGAAGGTTTTGAGGATGCATGATGTCTGATGAGAATGTCGTAGGCAAAAGTGATTTTTGGACCAAACAAAGGGTTTATGGGCATTAAGGTAATAAACTAAATATGCATTCAATTTCTGTATGTTTATTAAACATCAAAACCATGTCAGCTCCTGTTTTGAAGAGCGGAACTAAACTTGGCCATAGGGCTCAGCTCGTGGACACAAAGTCCCAATATTAAATGGGCTTGTCTTTCATAATTTTAACTAATTGATTAGTACAAATAGAGAATATTGTACTGTTCCAGTTGCTTAGTGTCTCTTTTACTTGAGAGGGGAGAAAGTTGGACGATACTCCACTCTTCTTTTAAAAGAAAACTTGTATCACAATATACTAGAAAAGTGAATTTTGATTTGGAGTCAGTCAATAGCTTTTTAGTTATTGGTTTTAATCAAATAGTTTATATTTTAATATATTGTGATTTACAATGTTTCACTTTTTTGTTTATTATGTTAAGATTTTAAATTGCAATTTATGATTATAATTGGAATTGCAAGACAAAGATATTATCTTTTTTTGTTATAATATGATAATTTGTTAAATAATACAATATAAGAACTACATGCATCAACGAGGGACATGACTGATACATTCTTGAAACTAAGGAATTTTTACAGTAAGTTAATATACCTAAGCCTAACCGGGTCACCCGCCCTCCAGGGCCCTCAACGGGTGGGCCTGTGTTCTCTAGTTCCAAGGCCCGTCCCTCAACAGCCCAAACCCCAGCTACTCCTCTCACTCCAGGCCACACAGCCCAAGTTACTAACCCCCCTCCCTATCAGCTGACGGACGTTGGCCACACAGCTCATGTTAATAACCCCCTACCTATCAGCAGATAGACGTTGGCCCTTCCCACCAAAATTCACACCATCATGCCATTAGCATTCCCTCCCACAATGAACTCATTATTCAGGACCCTTTATTAGAACCAGCTATGACCTCCAATTTAGTGGAACATGCCATGGAAGAAGATATGATAACAGAAGTCCCCTCTCTTACATCTACTAGCTACCATCCTATACTCCCTCTTTCTAAACCACCGAGCCCTACTCTGGGTGATACCTCGATAAAAAATGTTTCGGGTATCGTAGACTTACCGATGGCTGATCACCTACATCATTCTTCGATGACAGCTCTTACAGAGTCAGGGGAACTAATAGCCCCCATAAGACTAGGTTTAGTCTCCTATTTTTTAGACCATTATTATGTCCATATTCATATGGAATTGTAAAGGGGCCGGAGGAAAAAAATTTCAGTCCATTCTCAAGAATTTCATACGGATCCACAATCCTATGCTCGTTGTTCTTGTCGAGCCCAGAATTAGTGGAGACTAGGACCAAAAGGTTATCCGTAATTTGACTTTCCCGCACTCCTTTCGGGGGGAAGCTAACAGATTTTTCGGCGGTATTTGGCTTTTATGGCGCTCTAACATTAGTATTAAAATTCTCCTAGCCCATCGACAATTTATCCATATCCATGTCAACTGGGATCAAACTCTGTTTGATTTCAGGACTATTTATGCCAGCCCCATTCAATCCCTTCAGCACTACCTTTGGACACATTTACGAAAAATTGCCTGGGCTACTTCACACCCTTGGCTCATCAGAGGAGATTTCAATGCCAAGCTTGAACGTACAGAACACCGAGGAATTGCGAGTAACCATGCGATCATCAATCCTCACTTTCGTGACTGTGTACAATGTTGCCACCTTCAGGACCTGGGCTTCACCGGGCCCCGGTTCACATGACGACGCGAATAGACACTTGCTCGTTTAGACCGAGCCTTTGACTCACCTTCCTGGACAACTTCTTTTCCTCACACTACAATAACTCAACTGCCCTTTCTCAAGTCAGATCATCAGCCGCTGTTAGTCACTTTCCACCCCATTCCCCATCAACCTACCTCTCCTCGGCCATTTCGTTTCCAATCCGCCTAGTTGACTAACGAAACTTTTGGCCAAACAGTTAAAGATCACCGGCATCCTCAAATGCCGTCCTTTAGTGGGGCCATCCATAAACTAGGAGAACATTTGCAATGATGGAACTTCTCTACCTTCGGTAATATATTTTTCCGCAAAAAGCGAATCATGTCATGACTCACGGGTATTCAAAAATCTCTGGAGGGGACGCATTCAAAGTCCCTCAGAGATCTGGAACAGGTCCTTCTTCAAGAGGAACTCTACTGGCACCAACATTCCAGATGTCAGTGGCTCAGCCAGGGCGACCGTAATACTAGATACTACCACGTTGTCACAACTACTAAATGACGAATCTGACATTTCTAGATCTGATCCGATTGACCTCCGACATATAGCCCAGCATTTCCTAACGAAGCTTTATACAATCGAACCTTCCCATCCCGCTCCACTTTTGTTTAGGGGATGTTTCCCCACCCTCCCACAAAGAGCTTCTCGGGATTTGGTTCAGCCTCTCCTACCCGAAGAGATTAAAACCACCTTTTTCGCTAAGGCACCCAAACCTAACGACTTTACTGCCTTATTCTTCCAAACCCAATGGGACACCTTAGGGCCTTCTCTGATCAAACTCCTCCAGCAAACTTTCCTTCACGAAGTTTGGGACACTGAACTAAACAGCACCATCATGATCCTGATACCTAAACTTCCCTCCCCCTCGTCTATCACTCAATTTTGACTGATCGCTCTGTGCTCTGTGATCTACAAAGCCCTCACTAAGGTCATTGTCCACCGGCTAAAACCCTTTCTTGCTGAGCTTGTTGCTCCCACTTAATGCAGTTTCATCCCGGGGCGTCTGATCGTCGACAATATCATCATCACACAAGAAATTATTCACACTATGCACAGAAAATCTGGGAAGAAAGGGCTAATTACAGTTAAGGTGGACCTCGAAAAAGCCTACGATCGCCTCTCTTGGGACTTCATCCACGATACCCTCATTGACATCGAGCTCCCTGGATCGTTAATCTCTCTTATCATGAAGTGTGTCTCCTCGGTTACCATGCAAGTCAATTGGGGCGGGGCTCTCAGCGTGACTTTCACCCCTTCTAGGGGAATTAGACAGGGGGACCTCTTATCACCTTATCTCTTTGTGCTTTGCATGGAACGTTTGGGCCGTTTAATTAATCAAGCTGTGTCCCAAGGCCGATGGAAACCCATCCGTCTCAGTCAACGAGGTCCTCCCTTATCACATCTTTTCTTTACTGACGATCTCATATTGTTTTCCGAAGCTTCTCCTGATCAAACTAGGATCATCCGAGAGACGTTAAACCTCTTTTATACTACCTCCAGCCAGAAGATCAGTTATGAGAAATCACGCCATTTTTATTCCAAAAATGTTCTCCATTCTATGATACGACAACTGAGCCAGGATTTGGGCTTTTAACAGACCACAGACTTAGGTTGGTATCTTGGAGTCCCTTTGTTGCATGAACGGGTCCACAAACGTACGTATCAATTCATCCTCAATAAGGTCCAAAACTGCCTCTCAGGTTGGGCTAAAACTCTTTTATTGTTTGCAGGACATACCACTCTTATCCAATCTATCATCTCCGCCCTCCCTACTTATACTATGCAAACAACTCATCTCCCTAAACGTCTCTGCGATGACCTGGAAAAAATTATGCCCAACTTCTTGTGGAGTTCTTCTCTGGGATAGCTTAAACTTCACCTTGTCAACTGGGAAACTATTTACCAGCCGAAAGATTTGGGGGGCCTTGACATCCGTAAAATTCGTGAGACCAATGACGCGCTTCTCACTAAGTTAGGTTGGGCCCTCATATCAAAGCCGACAACACTTTGGGTGAGAATTCTGACTGCTAAATACAACCTCAACACCAATACCCTGCCCCCTACTCTCGAAGTAAGCGGTGGTTCAATGATCTGGTGGAGTATCACAACCATTTGGCCCCACATGTTGTGAGGGCTGAAATGGGTTATCGGTGATGGCACTATAGCCCGGTTCTGGTTGGACCCTTGGGTAGAAGATTTGAGACCTCTCCTTAAGCGTAAACTTGTCGACCTACCCACCTTCGTCCTTAAGCACCGCGTTGGACACTATGTGGACACTTCAGGTGACTGGCGTTGGCATGAATTTCAATACTTACATCCTCATTCTGTCAGTCTTTTCATTGTAGGTATTCTCCCACCTCAGCCCCACCGAGGCCTGGATAAGATGATATGGGGGAGATTGGAAACCGGACAGTTCACCACTGCATCTGCTTATTCGATGATTATGGACCATAACCACCACAGCACCAGGGGATCTTGACAGACCATATGGCACTGGGCAGGCCCTTAACGTATTCGATCATTTCTCTAGTTCCTAGCCTAAGACCGTCTACTGACCAATCAACAGCAAATGCACCAACATCTGACCACGACAGCGAAATGTCATTAATGCTGAGCAGATGAAACCTCCCTGCACATCATAAGAGATTGCCCCAGAGCGCACAGTCTCTGGCACACCTTCCCTCTGCACGACATCTCCCCAGAGTTTTTTACTTTGAACGCCCATGACTGGCTCCACATGAATATACACCAGCACCGCCAGCTAAACGGACTACCATGGAATCTTGTCTTTGGCGTTGCTTGTTGGTTTCTGTGGACCTGGAGGAATAGAGCGCTCTTAGACATCCACGCTTCCTGGCCGACTTCCCCCACTGACAGCATCTTAGCCTTTGTCGAACAGATACAGCTAGTTTCAACCGAACTATTCTTGGACACCGACCTCAACAAGAGCAACTTATCGGATGGTCCAAACCAACCCCTGGCTGGGTGAAACTCAACACAGACGGAGCCTACAAAAGATCACCCCCTCAGTATCAGTGGGTGGACTTATCCGACATAGCATCGGGGATTGGAAGGGTGGATTTGTTCAGAACTTAGGTTGGTGCTCCCCAGTTGCAACAGAACTATGGGGCGTCTTATCTGGGCTAAACCTGGCTTGGGAACTCAGTTATCGCTATGTGGAATTAGAAATGGATTCTCAAAACGCGGTTAGCCTCTTGTCAGACTCTGCCCAGTGCACTTCTTCCCTGAACCTGCTCATTGTTAGCATAAGCGACCTCCTCAATCACAAATGGGTCGTCTGCATCCGCCATATCTACCCAGACGACAATATTTATGTCGATTAGCTCGCCAATTTCAGGTTGTGACTAAGGGATTACCACTCTTGTTAATGCCCCCTTTGGGTGTCTCCCCATCCTCCTTCAGGACAGATCTGGGATTAGCTTTCCTAGGCTAATTGTGTAGTTTATAGTGTTATTTTCCGATTAATAAAAAAAAGAGTAATCAATCGACAATCACTAGTGTTAAAGGTATCCAAACCACGTAGTCAAACCATACTTGTCCAGGAACTACAATCTTAACAAAACTCTCTTGCAGGTTTAACAATACAAATGCAATTCGGAAGAAATGAATGAAAGTAGTTTCTAATAAAGATTCAATTAGAGGGGGATGAATTAAGTATATATATATACAAAGGACGAATGGGAAAGACAACCACGAAATTCCATCCCACCGCCTATTTCTTAAACAGCTGGATTGTTCCCAAAGGTCACACTTGTGACTTAAATAGTTACAGTCGCGACTCATGCCATTATTTATTTATTTTCTTAAGTTATGTCCTTACATACATGTTACCATCTACTAAGAATGAATGTACGCCCACATTTTTCTTCATCTTATACTACGGTGGTTGAATCTGTTGACAGATGTTACTTGATATAACAATTCATTTACGATGAAACTTCTTATAAAAGAAAGGAGATTGTAAAAAAACATATTAAAATAAATGTCTCACGGGAGTTCTATCACTCCCGTGAGAATATCTAACGGGTGTGACTTAACATGTCATACCTGTGACATATAACTGTTCATCATCTCTGATGTCATTCTCATATGTATAAGTCATGCCTGTTACGTATCATCTCCTCTATCGTTCTCATGGGTGTAAGTCACACCTATTATGTCAGATGATTATTTTCAGTCTTCCCTTCATTTGTTTGGTTGTTGACAACATTAACTTGCTAATGTTGTAAAAAAAATAATTTCCTAACAAATACATTGCATCACAACAAAAAGCATAATCTTCCAACAAATATGCCGTTGATTTCAACAAAAAATCTTCCAATAGCTACGTTGTCGATTTAAAAATGCAATGTTATAAATGAAATTTATTCGGTTGTTAGCAACGAAATCTAAAAATAATTAATTTTTCTTTTAACAAACATTTAATATTTTATGACTTTTTCTAATAAATGCGTCCCTTATCATTTCAATTTTGTTTCTCAGTAATTATGTTCACGAAATCTTCCACCATATTTATTTTCTTTGTTTTCTATTGTATTCCTTTACTTGTTCAAAATAAGGAATAAAGAAACGCTATATCAGCTTAAAAATCTTCCTCAATTGATTCAACAAAATAAAGCTGTGCTATAGCATCTAACTAAGCAAACTCCTCTCGCGCAGAAGTAGGTGAGATCTTTTCTCTCTTTCTACTGTTTCTTTTTTTTTAATCGATGAAGAAGCAAGATTATATCAATAGTGCATAAAATAGTTGCTACCCTTAACATTATTTTCTACCTAATAATTACAGAAGAAATTTTGTAACAATGCTTGTATTGAACGATTCCTCAGAGGTAACGGTGACAACGTTAAGCTGACTGCAAAAAATTTAAAGGCTTGCCTTTCTTGGAGAGACAACATAGTTATTGGTAATCTAACAATAATTTTTATTATAATTATCAATACAATAAAATTTTCTTACACTTTTTGTACTGCTTCTTAGTCTTTTTTTATAATCAATTCTTTTTCTATCTCTTCCATTATAAATAAATGTTGTAATTTTTTTATAAGTTCAAATAGTTCAGTGTTAAACTAACTACCATTTCAAAATAAAGAATTAAACTAACTACTATTTCAAAATAAAGAATAACAAATATTACTTCAAAATCTATCGAATATTTTTTTTACTTTATGTTTTTTGTTTTTTCTTTGAAATGTGGAGAACTTGACAGCAGATGAATTTTACACTGAACTCACTAGAGGGCTCGCTTATGTAGCAGGTCAAGATGAAGATTCAAGAATTGTTTTGGTAATTTTTTAACTCCATCAATTATGTTTTTTTTTTCACTTTTTCATTTTTTAAAACTTACAGAAATTATCAACAAGATTGTTTACATATATTTGTTCTAAATTTCATTTTGGCATTTGTTACATCTATACTCTTAACAAAAGTTTTCTTGTTCTTTTATTGTCATTGATTCAAGATTTTTCGCCTTAAACAAGATTACCGAAAGTTCCGTTCACGAAAACTGTAAGTGACCATATATAATTTTTGAATGTATGTCTATTTCAATTTTTATCGTTCTTAATTTATTATTAATCATATCAACATTCTATCTTTTGCTTCAATTTCTATAGATTTGCACGCTTCATTGCGTTTACTTTGGAAGTTGTCATAGTAACCATGCAAAAAAACTGTGAACAATTTGTATTTCTTTTTTATGCAAGTATGTTGATTTCTTTCAAAACTCCGTTAATAACCCATAAAAGTATAGCCACAGTTTTATCAAAGAAATGCTATTGTGTCTTTCTTACATTGTGAATTGATAGTTTTTCAGGAAAAACCTTTAAATTAGATTTAAATCAATCACTACATATAACCTTGTCATATTTTCTCTTAAAATTTGTTCTTGTAATCTTGTCAGGATTTTTCAGGTCTGCTTTAATTTTCGTAAATGTAATTTTATCAATATTGAAAATTGTTACCGACTATTACCCGTCCAGACTTTACAGAGCTTTTGTAATCCACCCACCTTCTTTGTTCCCTTATCTATAAAAGGTAATATTGTTATTTATATGCCTAATTCTTGTTTATTTTATCTCGCTTTTAACTTATCTATGAAACTCGTTTTTAGACTTTTTAAAACATATATAAGCCTATTACTAACACTAACTTATAATTCAAATCTTGATTGCTAAGTAATTGTGGAATGTTGATGATTACAGGGTTTTCGACCATTTGTTGATTTTTCAACAATCACCATAGTGGTTTCTTCACTAAACTTTGAAGAATAATTAGAATTCTATAATTTACGTAATCAGTTGCAAGTCTCTTCCCTTCGATTTGACCCTTTGTCGACTAGATCAAAAGCTAAAGATGACTTATGCTCATCAAGGTTCTCATTTACTGTGTCGCAATATTCTAACTCAGTCAAACCATGGTACCTTATTCTTCAGAAATAGGGTCCAGTAGCAAGTCTCCTTTGGGCCCAGCACAGATTAACTCATTCAATGTGAGATCTATCTCCTTTGCATCACCCATTGATAGAACGGGCCATCAAAACATCAAAGCTTATGCAACGACCACCAATAAAACTTTATTCCCATTAACTCCCATTCCACAGTGTGTCACCACGACTGAGAAACTTAAATTGCTGAACCGCAGACCCCACAACCCTCCTTCTTTTGATCACCAGCCATGTTTTGTTTTCCAAAAAGAGCTATAAATCTAACAACTCTAACGAGTCTTTCTTACCATTCCTAAAATTCTACAGAAGCCCCTATAACGAGATCATTTATAAGTCACATCACATTTTAATATCACATCGGTTTTAAACCAAGAGTAAGTTGACTTCGATGCATACTCAGTGCAGAATCTTGTTCGTATCATATATGATGAAATCCTTTCATGTACTAGAAGACGATGCCCTTATTATTTTCCTAATTTTACATTAACAAAAAAATAATTTTAAAGTTTTGCATTATGAATTATTATTTTAAAAATTATAAAGAAGGCCACCAAAAAATTAATATATGTCTATCTCCAAACACAATTATCATCATTTATTTTATATTCAAAATTCATATTTTTACAGATTGATATCTAGTTATTACATAATTAAAAACTATTATAAAACTGATTAACGTTTATTTTGACCCTTTAATACATATTAAAAATTCATAATTCTTGAAATTAGTACATAGTTTTAAATTATCTATAATTTATGTTTTATCATAAGTATATTTGCAAAGAATTACTCATCTACGTCACCATTCACCATTGTGACATAGTGCTTGAAATTAGTATATAAATTTTATTTATTTATAATGTATAATTAATGATTTATTATAAGCATATTGTCGAGAATTAGTTATGTAAACAAATTATTTGGGTTCTTTAATATATATTAAAAATTCATTGTTCTTAAAAATAGTTTATAATTATTAATTATTAATTATTTATAATGTATAATTTATGATTTATTATACTATATTGCAAAATATTACTAAAGTGAGAACTGAAGAAGTCAAACTCATGGTTCACGAACAGTTCGACGTGCCACTTAAGAAGTCTTAAGAAGTCACAACCGTGACTTATTTTAATTTTAATTGAAATTATTATTAACTTCCATCATCTGTACACCATTGGCACTAAAACATAGGTCCACTTATATTTACTAACGGTTGTGAATTAAGTCACCTAAAGTTAATTTAAAATGAAATGACTAATACTTTCACGTATCAAAAGTTTTATTATCTCTCCACTTTAGGTGTTTAAAATTGGCAATACTCCATCCCTCAATCATGTCACTTTAAACTTTGTTTAATAATACAGTTAGATTGTTTGTTGTCAATTAAAGAAAAAATATGATGGCGCCAAACATTTTTTTACCTTATATTAGATTTTGTATCTACCTATACTTGCTTCTCTCTATAGATTAATAGTAATAGGTTTTAATTAATAAATTAATAAACCTAATCATCACCCACTAAAACTTTATTATACATTTTCATAATTTTAACTAACTGATTAGTATAGATAGAGAATATTGTACTGTTTTAGTTGATTAGTGTCTCTTTTACTTGAGAGGGCATAAAGTTGGACGATACTTCACTCTTCTAAGAGAAGAAAACTTGTATCACACTATACTAGAAAAGTGAATTCTGATTTGGAGTCATCAGTCAATAGCTTGCAAAATAAGAAGTTTAAAATTTTTAAAATATGATTGAAGGAGACTATCTTTATTAATTAAAAATTTTAAAATTTAATTAAAAAAGACTGATAAATAAAAATTAATTGATTAATTAATTAATAAACTAGTTAGTTTTAACAATAAAGACTATTAAAATCAATCAAATTGAAAAATAAAAAACTAAATCTAAAAATTAGTCAATTTATGAAGAGTCAATTGAGTTTTTTAATAATTGGTTTTAATCAAATAGTTTATATTTTAAAATATTGTGATTTACAATGTTTTCCATTTTGGTGTATTATGTTAAGATTTTAAATTGCAATTTACGATTATAATTGAGATTGCAAGACAAAGATATTACCTTTTTTTGTTATAATATGCTAATTTGTTATATAATACAATATAAGAATTACAAGCATCGAAGAGGGACATGTCTGATACATTCTTGAAACTAAGGAAGTTCTACAGTAAGTTAAAAGAGTAATCAATCGACAATCACTGGTCTTAAAGGTATCCAAACCACATAGTCAAACCATACTTGAACAGGAACTACATTCTTAACAAAAACTCTCTTGCAGTTTAACACTACAAATGCAATTCGGAAGAAATGAATGAAAATAATTTCTGATAAAGAGTCAATTAGAGGGAGATTAATGGAAAGAAACAGCTGAAAGGGACCTACCAAGAGCTTTTGAACGCATTGGTTTGCATTAGCACTAGCAACCGACCTTGTTGTACCATAGGATTGCTTTGGGGAGGAAAAGATAGATGACTAGCAGCTGCCCTGTTCACACTACTAGTGATGCTTTAACAACTCACGAAAAGGAAAGAGAGAAGAGGCAGTTGAACCTAAAGAACTATCCAACTCTAGTATTTCACCTAATTCTTACACATATATTTAAAAGAAGAACCTTTTTAACATTCTAATTAAAGTTTGATTCTAATCTGAAATCGTTCTCAGGTGGGTTGCAATACTTGCATTTGGAGAGGGTTGGGATAATAATCTCCATGCTTTCGAATACTCAGCTAGACATGGCCTGGAATGGTGGCAACTTGACATGACTTGGTATGTTGTGAGGTTACTTCAAGTTGTGGGTTTGGCAACTGAAGTAAAATTACCTACTCAGTTGCAGAAGCAAAGAATGGCGGCAGCGCTCAAATAATGTTAACTAATCTATATACGTAGTTGTAATTTCATCAGTTGTTTACGCAGTTAACATTTCAACATTACTTTCTTATTGATACCAAAAATCATTACAGAAGAATTAATGTGCAAAAAATACACTGTTTGTTTC